>BQNB010020097.1:48399-65938 GCA_026074375.1 Tanacetum coccineum | reverse complement strand
TGCTAATCATAAATCACAAGGTAAACGACTATGCTGAGACTGGATTATTGTGGTCATTATCAGTTTTCATCAGGAGTACAGTGACTTGGGAAAGAGTTCATGACTTTCAACTAGGTGTGGAAAGCTATTAACAACAAGTCAATCTTATTGCACCAACAACCACTTTCCCAAGCATTAAGAAGTGCAAGGTGTTCTCCATCGTCTCTGAACCAGTGTATGGCATTATATACAAGAACAGCAAGAAAGAAAAGAGAGTGATGAGACATCAAGAAGTTCATAAGTTTTGTGATGCTACATTGAAAAGAGTCTTGGAAGGATTAAAGAGCTGCAACAACGATGTTAAGTATGGCTATGTGACTCACAACCTTAGTAAAGAAGATGTTGAATACTTACAACTGTTTGCTGAAGAGGTTGAAGAACGGTTGAAGTATCGTGATCAAATGAGAAAATAAGAAATGTACGTGAATGAACGACCATTAGGATCAAGGAGGGAACGCCCCTCATAGGGGGAGATTGTTAGGATCATAAAAGTGTCGATTATGATACTTTAGATGGTTTTATTTGTTTCTAGTGTTTAGTCTTTATTTTACTTAGTAAAAAGTAGTTTGTAATAAGGTTTAATATGCTAAAAGTGAAAAATAGCATATTTACCAAAGATTAGGGACTAATTAGCAAAATTAGAAAAATAAAAGAAGGAAGGAAAGCCTCGTCCATCTCCTATAAATAGCCACCTAATCCTCAATAAGGTGGTTGATGATTTGTAACCACTTATCCCTCCCATTCTCTTTTGTTATGAAAATTTGAAAATTTGTGAAAACTTGTCTTTCCTCTCTTGATTCGTCTCTATTCAACATCGTACTATATCAAATTTAATTCAAGCAATACAAATACCTGACAAAGCTACTCTTGTAATATTGTGGATAACGTAAGTGATATTTCTTGGCGGGCAATCGTACATAAAATCAACGTACAAAACATATCGAAATGGATAATTACACATTTGTACGTGAAAAGGTTGTCACTGGCGAAGTTCAGGTTTTGGCACGTTCCCCTCAGATTCCAATTGCCGACATTTTTACGCAAAGGTCTTCCTCGTAGTTTTGTTTGATGATTTTTGAACAGTCTCAGCACCGTCCATCACCAATCCTGCTTCGGTTTGCGGGTAGGTCATTTAGCATTATTATAAGTAATATCTTGTATATTATAATGGTACTATCCTACTCATATTTTTCTCATAGTTGGTTTAGATAGATATGTGTCTGTATTATATACCTAGGCTTTTGGTTTGGTTAATGAAATATACGATTCAGTTCTCACAATTAGTAAATAAGTATGAGGTTAATGATTCTTTCAGCACAATTCAAATTCTAAATGACTAAACTATTGTATGGTTGTAAAGGATTTTTCTTTGTTATTGCGTGTTACATGAGGAAAATTAAATTTAAAGTCGGTGGCACGCAAAAGGAAGATGGACTTAGACGTGCACAAACTGGCTACATTTCAGTTACAGTTTCATCAACAGAACCTGTTTTCAGTCAACGACCCTGTTTCGAAAAACCGGTTCACTCAAACCGAAAACCACGTTTTAGGCCGGATTAAAAAGTGAACCGTTTGGAACCGGTTCATTACCAGTTAACCGGTCAAACAGGTTTGGATCGATTCCTTTTTTTTTCGTTTTTCGTGATTTTATACGCAATACACTAAATAAACTTCAACTTTTATTTAATTAAAAACCTAATACATCGAAAACGAAATACACCAGAAAGGAAATACAACATAAGACATCGGAATTGAAATTAAAAAACAACAAAATAATTCGGTTTTAATGAATCGTAATCATAAGCCATAGTTTTTTTCTCCTAACATAATCGAATCCTCTCTCCTCGCCGTGAACCCGAACCGTACATCGTGCCTTCGCTTCTATCACATCTATGTAATTTTCCATCATTCGGATTAGTGGAATGGCTTCATTTTGTTGCACCTCGGCATCCAATATCTCTTCTTCAAAGTCTATGGGGTTTTCAAGACCGGATTTGTGTTGTTTACGCTCTTGAGCGTCAAAGTGATCCTTTAAACACATACACATCTCTAAAGATGCCGGAGTGAGTCTTGTTCATCGGGATAGACCACACCCATCACGTACATGTTGAAAAAAGCGATAGTCGGATAGCTACTGAATTAGCAAGTACACTTATTATATCCATGGTTCCATGCGAGATAGAACGGGAAACATTGATTCCTTTGCTTTCCAAAAACCCAAGAGATCAAAAGCTGCAAACTCACTGTTATCAAGAAGTGTGACAAAATCCGAATTGACATATCGCTCATATTCGGATGACAATGAAGGATCGTTTCATGTGCCGTTTTCTTTCCTATGTCTTAGCAACCGGTTTTAGCAAGCGCCATTGAATCCCGCCACTCGCCCTCGATGAAGAAGCCACATTACTTGATTCAGTTGTTGGGTTACCATATTTTGCATAATAAATATTATACAAACCTTCCAAATGGTCGTTGAACCATTTTTTTCCTTTAGTTGCATAACTATCGTCACAAACTCCAATCCTAACTTAAGTTATTCGAATTTTGAAAAAAATAAATATCTCAAACTGGTTTGGAACCGGTTAACCGGTTCGGTTTCGGTTTGCGGGTTCCAAAAACCAATCCACGAACCGGTGTAAACTCAAAAACCCTAAAGCAGTTCCAAACCGCCAGTTTGGCCAAGAACCGAAACCGGTTCAGGTCAAAACCAGGGTTGACCGGTTCGGTTTTAGGTTCGGGTTGAAGAACCCGTCTCACACACACCATAAATAACAAAATTCAAAACACGTTTGGTTTTAGTTGTGAAACCATTTCCCACTACTAACTACGTATTTAACAAAATTTGATCTTCGAAACCAGAACCCAAATCGAAACGAAAAAAGTCGAATTGAGTTTGTCAAAATGGAACTGAACCGAACTAAGTATTCGGTTTTCGATTTGGATATGATTTTGGCGAAATGAAAACTGAACCGAAACAAAAATCAAATTCACATAAATATTTGTATTTTTTATACATTTATGTTAAAAAATCAATAAAACTCTTATCTGTTATAAATCTATGCAATTCGAGTTATTCAAGTCAACCCAAAACAAAACCAAAACGATTGATTTATGATTCGTTTTTGGTTTTAAATCAAAACCAAACTAACAGAACCAAAAAAATTGAACAACCCTAAAAATCCACAAACGAATGAAGAAGCTTATGACATCTACCAAATTACCAAATGTGTTTTATCAAAAGTTATGGGCTTTTATATATGAATTCTGGGCTATCTTTACGAGTAGCAAAAGAAAATTAGAAATGCAATAACTTTATTTGTGAAGAGTCTTTTTTTTGGTAGTCATGGTTTTCGAACCTTTTTTGCTGCCTAACCCAGGGGGCCGAGCTCTCCGGCACACACTCAAACCCTCTCTTTCATTGAGGCCGAAGTAGTCACTTCGTCTTTGTTGCACAAGCATAAATTAAATTGAAAGATAAATATTTTAGCTGTTATCAGATTTATATTCTACTTAAATAACATTTAAACATAACACAAGTCTATAAACTTTTACAATACCGATTATGGGTCAATATGAGCCCAATTTTGACCCTCTCTTTTACGGTTCGTTTTAACCATATAACATTGTAGAGTGGCTAACAAAATCCAGAACGAGACCAGCCCATTATTTGGTTTGGGTTATATATTATTAACGGCCCTTTGACATAAGGGTCTAGTATCATCTCATCAACCATATGTTGCTTCAAGACTCACGAGATATGATAAGGCCGGTGTAATAAGGAGACATCAAAACCGCATTTATTAACGCCATCTCAGCGTCATATTAGATTTATCTTATACAACTAATTTCACCGCAACTTGGTATAATACGACAACCAACTTCACTACCAAAATATACATCTCTTAGACACATATATACCCCACTGAAACACATTGCCTCATACACAACCGTACAAAAAACACACTCAAAACTCGGTCGTCCACAAGACCGAGTCTTCCATTTTTGATGTTGAAGACACGTGCTATGAGGGCAACCTAATAAGGAAAGACGCGTCGTGGGTGACTCAAGACTTGGTCATCGTTCCCTTATTACACACAACCTTATGCAGGAGCATTTGTGTTTTATAAAAGAAAGAAAAAAAAAAAAAAAAACTCATATGGTCATCATCAACAAGAAAAAAACTTTACATTAACAACACAACAAATGAAAATTTCTATGTGGTTGGTATAAAGTATAAACCATGTAAGAGTTTCGAGAAGAATACAATTATACACATCAATTTTACTTTGATGGTCATAGGTGTTGCGTGCAAAGAACAACAAAAATGTTTTAAAAAATGTTAAAAATGAAGAACATTCAGGTTAGACTTTTTCTTGAACTCCAAGTGAATCATTATCATTGTCATCTCTTATTTGTTCTACCTTCATATATAGCAAAACAACACCAAACCAAATGAGACATTTGAGCACCTTAACCATACCAATTGTCACAACCAAATAATGTACGTTTCAAAAGTCACTAATTAAATTGATAAAGGTTTCCATACCGAAAAGTAACACGGCGTTTTGGAAGTTGCGATTATAAATGAAGTTTCTTAAAGTTTGTGCAAAAGTTATTATTTTATTTTACTAATCAAGAATTATAAAATACTATTTTATACTTTGGTATTTCATTACGGGTTAAACCTAGTGTACTCGTGCAGTATGAATTATAGTTTTCGATTGTTTTTCCGCGGTAGTGTATAATTATACATTTTAAAAATCTAAAAACTATAATAACTTTGTCCATTTAACAGGTTCAAAAATATTATAAACTTTAATGGAAAAAATTACAAAGTAAAACAATTTTTAGAAAATTTCGGCATAGACCTTGCCGTTTAAAACACAACTTTCCTATTTCATCAATCCGTGTTGCAAATTACCCATGTTTTCAATATATCTAAAACTAACAATACAAATAACACACATTAAGAAAACCAAAACACCCAAACTGCTAAACCAAACAACCCCTTTTAGGGGCAGTTATCACAAATTCAACGCTCCTAACAGCTGTTAAACAACCCACCCAACGCCCCTTTGGGGCTTAATCAGACAAAACATACGCCCCTTTGGGGCTGCCATAAAACACAGAACCAAATGCCCTCTTTGGGCCATTATCCACAAAACCAAACCGCCTTAGGCCGGTGCTTAACAGCAAATCCAAACGCCCTGTTAGGGCCATAAAACGTAGAAACAAACACCTTTTAAAATTAATAAAAATAAATGACTTAAAAAAATACACATAAACTATATTTAACCATCCAAAAGTGAGGTGGTGGTGGTTTCGTTGCTGTCGTGGTGGCTACCACGACATGTGATGGTGCGGGCTGGCGAGGAGTGAGGAGGCGGTGGTGATGTGATGCAATAGCATGGTGGTGTGGCCGACGAGGTGACTATGGCAGCGAGGTGTGAGATGTGTCGTGGAGAGGTGTGAATTGCGTGGTTTTTGGTTTAGGTGTAGAGACGGAAGTGGTGTGGACCGAGAAAAGGTGGTTGCTATGGTGTTAATGGTCGCAGGTGGTGACAGCGAAGTGAGGAGATGAGGAGAGAGTATATGAAAGGTGCGCTGGCCGTAAGTTTGGCCGAAATCACGTGAGGGCGCCCGGAAACCAATTGGATAGGGAGAGAGTATATGAAGGTGATACTTAGGTGTATGAGAAAATGATGAAAACCCTAATGGTGTGGTATATATACAAAAAAAATGTTTTTTTAAAAATTATGCCAAGTCTCAAATAGTTAAGGGTGATGATGTAAATTTTACCCCCAGGACCGGAAGTTGAAATTTTTGTGAAACATTTAAAAAATACTTGTTCGGAATTCGTTTGGACTATTAATGATTAATTAAATTACGGCAACGTGCCGTCATTGTTTTCAAATATTTTTCTATAAAAACGAGTATTTACATGACTTATTTTATAAATATTCTTATAAAACTTATTTAAAAATCATTATTATTTATTTGGTACCATTGAGTGTCACGGTAAACTTTGTCCGTAAAAATTAAACTTTATTTTGAACATTCGCGTTTTTAAATAAATGTTTTTGAATAAAATATTAAAGAATTTATTAAATATTTTTATTTAATAAAAAGTGATAAATATAAATTTAATTATTTACTTGGGTCGTACGCTTTCTTTAAAATTTTGTGAGGCTATTTTAGTCACTTTCTGCTTGTTTTCAGGTCTCGGGCAAAACTAAAAAGTTGTCCGGAATGTCGTTTTACATCAAATTGCTGTAGAGTCCGATTCGTGAAAATGAGATTTAACATGTCGTTTTTGATAAATCAATTTAGGAATAAAATATATCTTCTCGTTTTCAAGTCAAATAAGTTAGAAAAGTAAATTTGCAAATGAGCGATAATAATCATAAATATGATTTATTATTTAAATCGTTTTAGAAAAATTACCGCCACGCGGCAACGTTTTTTATGATGACCGTAAAAGGTCAAAAAGTCAAAAGTCAAGTCAGAACAAAAAAGTAAAAGGGTAAAATAGTAATTTAAACTTCTGAAATTTACGGGTTGTGACATTACCTACCCTTAAAGGAATCCCTAGCCCGGGATTCCGATTTTTGTTAACCGATGGTTTGAGAACCAAGAAAAGATATAGAATTTAATAAACTATTATAAGACCATGACGTTGATAATTTATCAGCAAAATTTTGATTTTCAACACTTCTATATGCATAATAAAAATAATTGTTACGTTTGACCAGATATATAATTCCGATCAAAAATAGTAATTTTAGAAAAATATCATTATAAGTTTTTGTTATAATATAACCCGTTATAAAGGAATTCTCTTGGAACAGTGAAAAACATCAAAGGAGAAAGGTGGTAGCCGCGTGGTATGTCTGTATAGGAGTTCCAAATGTTTAAAAAGGCAGGTTTTATTGGTTATGCTGATATCTGTAAGGTTCGACGATTTTCAATCGGACGAGGCTAATGAATATAAGTATTCAACTTACTTAGAAAGTACGAGGATGAACCATGACTCAACTCATCGTACGCAAACGATGCGAACAAGGTATAACCAAACGGCTCCAATTGCGACCTAATAAGTAGACGCGCCGAAGAACGAGAAATAATAGAAATAAAGAAACGTTGCACACAATGTTCAATAACGAAATAGACAACCATATATGTTTGTGCTTTAGTTTAGTCAACAAAATGTGTTTTTACTAACTTATTAAGTTTATGAAGATATTACGACGTTCTTACGAAAAGTTACTATTTATAGAAACAGTTTCCTCCCATTTTAAGAAAGTATTAGTTTTCGGGACTGTTAACACATCCCTAATTTTAATCGTTGCTTTCTATATCTCCAAAAACGAACTATTGAAATCCTATCGTCCAACCAAAATCTGTAGCTCGCTAAATATATATATATAAAAACTTGTTATATTTAAATAAAACAACCAACGACAATGACTTATCATTTTAGAAAATTTCTAAACATTCGTTTTGATATTAAGAAGCTCCACGAATATTTTCAAAGACTTTCGACACTTAATAAACCTTCAAAACAGTTTTAAAACGTCCCGTTTACTCATACAATACTATTTATTAAAATATATATTCATTGAATATCAAGCAAAACATATGGAGTCCGTGAATCATAAGTAAATAATACAGCAGCAACATAACTATAAACATACGGTGATGGGATTGCGGAGAGTGGACATTTTGAGAAACAATACCCCCAGAATAAAGGTCAACAAATGGGAGGAGCTCACGGGAAAAGTAATAACTTAAGAATGAGATAAGGTAGTTCAAGTGAGGTCTCAAGATTCTGCTGAGTGGTAAGACACGATCGAGTTTCGAGATCTTTTTAATGGATTCCCGGCGATTTATGGGGTTCGAGTTCATACTCATGTCATATCGGTAGTGTTCCCAAATCTTGAGAGTAAGTACTATTTCTCCAAATTCTAGGTCGTGTGTCGTGTAGTTCTTCTCATGAACTTTCAGTTGGTGGTAGCTAGTTCTTAGGTCGATGTTTCGCGTACGCTACTATCCTCAGGATTGAATCGAAAAGGTCGTCATACTAAGATTAACGGGTAACGGTTAGCTTGTTAAATTCTCGGCTTGCCGGTGTACATCCTGATGGATCCATCCTTCCTTTTGACGAACAATATCAGAGCTCTCCAGGGTGAGGAACTCGGTCTTACAATTCCTTTTGAGTATACGACGTACTACGCCGGAGTCGGTCAACTCTCTTTCTCTCAACACATAACGTGCCTCCGAGTCTCAAGTTATCCGCTCCAGCGTACCGATCCTATTAACAACTCTGTTTACTAGTAACTATCGATGCATATCCATTACTCCTATTGCTTCAACTTCAGGTCCATCAAAAGTTTTGTCGATACGAGAATCTCATAATTTGCGTGAGTCTAACTCATAAAAAGGTAAGTATATTGAAGGAAATCTCCTAGTTTCTCTTGGTTATAAATCAATTAAGCGACAAGTGCCGATAACGTTCAAAATTCTACAATGCCATAATTATCGCGACTACAAGAAGTAGAATTTGGTCGCATGTAAGGGTTATGTGTGTTCTAGTATACCAAGGTTGAAGAAAAACTGCTTGTTTATGATGCTTACGATTACAAATACACTGGACCGATACGAACTCATGAATATCGCACGCAAAATATTTAATAAAATACAAGTACATATATAATCGTCGTTTTAACAATGTAAGAAGAGAAAAAAAATATAGAGATTGAGCGTAAGGGAAATTGGACAAATTTTATGGTGACAACATGCCCCAGCATAGCATGGTCCTTCTTGCATTATCCATGAGGAGATACAGGCTATGCATAAATAGGAAACAAACGATAAAAATGCCTCATTTCATCAAATTAAGTGGTTAAAAAAATCTTATACGATATAACGAATATAGTCTTATAGGAGTAGCAAAAACAGTTCCTTAATAATAAAAACAGAGTTGTTATATAACGAACACTGCACATAAATTTGTAAAATAACTGGAAACATGTTTTAGGGGCAGTAACAAAATAGTTTACGAGAAAGTTACGTTTTGGGAAAAAAAAAAAAAAAAAAATAAAAAAAAAAAAAAAAAAAAAACCCCCCAGGTTTATATATGTTAAATGGAACAAATGGTTTACGAGTTAACAACCCAATAGTTTATAAAGTGGCAACGTAATGGTTTATAAAAGACGCGGAGTAGTTCATAAGATGTCGATGACCTATTTCATAAATTGACAGTGAAGTAGTTTATAAATGACAACGAAATAATTCATGAGGTGACATGGAAATAGTTTATAAGATATCTTCAAAGTAATTTATAATAGGGTAGCAAAAGAGTTTATAATTAACCATAAAATATGTTATAAAATGAAAACGAGTTAGTTCATTAATTGATAGTTAGATAAGTTATGAGATAATAATAGGGTAATTATAAAATGTTGACAAAATCGGTTTATGAATGATATCAAAATAGTTTATAAGGTGTTAAAATAAACAAGAAGCTATCAGCAAACTGTTTGTAAACTGGTGGTAAAGTAGTTCATAACGCGAAAACTAGGTTTATAAGACGACATTAAAATATTTCATAGGATACCATCCACTTAGTTAATAACAGTAAGACAATTTACATAAATATAGCGAGATGGGTTGTAAGACGGTAACAGACTCAAGGAGTAGCTTACATATATTTACTAGAGAATTGAAGTGTAACTGACAGAATCATCATGACACAAAATGAACAAAGGATTTAGGGAAATCCACACAATACACGAAATTTACAGGTAAGTACCAGTGCAACACTCTTAGAGATTACAGTCTAAGTCTACTTAGGTTTCACTAAATAGGGACAAATCTCTCCTTAAACATCAGCATTATCTTTGACGGCGTTAGATCTCCAACGAGTTTTAACCTCCTAAATACGGTTCGCACGGTTCAGAGTTCTAATTTGCCACTATGGCCTCTAAGTTGAATATCGAAACGGGTGTCCTAATATTCCTACTCACATGGTCAACACTCTTGTAGTTATTGCACTTCACAGTGCTTGGTCTAGTGTGGTGCAACTTTTGTTTGTTGTGAAAGGGATATTTTTGCTACTTATGCGTCCTTGAAATTTGGTTTAGCAATGTAAGCTCTCACGACCTTTTGTCATTTATGTTGTTGTTGGCTTTCCTTACTACCTTGGTTTCCTAACGTATGACATAATCCATATAGTCGCGAGCCATGTGGATTCTTTCCTCATAGACAGTATTTGCTTTAATAGCATTAGCAATTCATTGGGTTACAATACACTCGATCCTCGTGGAACTCATTCCTTGTTTCATCGTCGGTATTCGCTTCGAAATCGAATGAAGTAAAGAGAATGAAATAAGTCGAATTTCAAAAGTCGTGTTTCCAAAAGTGGGATGTTATGAGGTGATGGGTTAAACTTGTGGGCGAATTAATCGGCGTGCTTCTAGGAGTTAGGAGAAGTAAGAGAAATTGAGACGTCACGAAATGGTTTAGATGTTTGAACAGTATGGGACGGGTGTTCAAAGTCATGAAAAGTTTTTAAAGACCATCATATTACTCACGATGTTTTAGAATAAACGAGACAATTGTGTCGCTCTCAATGTCTTAGAAAAGAATTTGGAGACCATTGTGTCACTCACAATGTCTTAGAAAAGGATTTAGTATTTATATAGAGAACATCTACATAACAAGTGGGGAATTATACGTAACGCAACATTAAAACCGCAAAGAAAAGGTTACCCAGCAGAGATAAGATAAGCCATGACAAACGTAAGCTTATATGAAAAATAAGAGCTCAAAGGAAAACTAAACGCAACGCAACTTTAGAACGCAAGGCAGAGAGTAAACCCATAACATAAGCTTTGCTCAAAGCAAGACGAATAACTATCACATATATGCCATAGCAAAAGCACGTATAAGGCACACATAAAAGCACGTAAGGATCACATACTGGTTATAGACCAGACCTAGATATTCTACCTAGATATCTACCTGGTTCTCTATAACATTGGTTCGACACCAATCGATCACAAAAACAGTCCCCCAGACGGGGCCTGGACGGAATATAACGTGTCCAAGGCGTGACGTCACATATCCGTAACACAAGGCACCAAGAGACGACCCTAATGGACTTTTTTGAAAATCATAACTCGTTGCATTATTTAAAAATAAATAAGTTTTACAACATTGAAAGGAAATTAAACGTTTGCAAAGCAAAAATAAAAATATAGCAAAGCATAATTGAGGATTTTCCAAAAGAACAACGAGTATGAATGGTAATTAAATCTGAAAGAGTATCATATTGCACGCAGACTCCACATAGCACATCAAAGAAGTCCAAAGCTAAGCACCTGAGAAAAACATGCTTAAAACATCAACATAAATTTTGAGGTGAATTCATTTGTTTAAGAAAATACATTTACAAGTATTCAAAACGTTTTGATAAAAATACTACAAAAAGACAACCAAAAAACGTACAACAAAAGTATATGGACCACAAGACTTCAAAACGTATGTGCAGTTTAAGAGAAATAACTTCACATAAATGGGTTGGTTATTTTACTTGCAACTTAGCTCATGACACTTGAAGCTAATTGCGAAAGATAGCAATACAATTGCTATAAAGTATTATGTTGTGCCCTTCCAAGTGTCCCGACCAAAGACAAACTGAACCAGTTTCGAATGACATATATTCGTTTATTCGGGCGCCCCAGGGGTGATGAAGAGCTACTCACCCGAATAGGGTATAAATTAGTCTCAATAATCTATTTATTCCTCGCTCTAAATACCCTCACCGGGGGTGGTGTCCTCCCAATCAAGATATTGACAGTTCATGATTGATTCCGGGGACCAGTAGTTGTCTAAACGCTTAACTAGGAACACGTAACAGGGATATCTCACGCGAAAACTGTGATGGTCCCAGTAAAAAACAACCAACTTTTTTGTACAGGTTAAAGTACTATATATCCATAAAGTAAAAAACGAGTTGTGATATTAATCATGTAACAATTAATGAAATCACGTATAACGAGTTGAGATTCGAATGAAGTAAACGAGTTTGTAAACACCATGTTTTCTCACCCTCAAAAGTAATAAGATAAATAAAAAATAAGTAAACGTGGGCTATGAACTCACCTGATGTTGCTGCAGCAACTACAGAAATGCAAATACAAAGCAAACACAAACGGAGAACAAAATGGCTCGACAAGAAGATTGCAGCTTAACTTATAACGCTAAAAATCCTATAGCTTAGTATGAAGACATAGGGATTACCGGATGGAGGAGTACATCAACGCGACTCGATGATAAGGGATTTAGATTTTCAAGGTTGGATGACGTATTTGCGGTTGGTTTATTAAAATAAATCGAAAAACACGACGCAAAAGTATGTAATACTTATTCCGTATATATAGTACATAATGAAAAATGGAATAATTAGATAAATTCATATGGTGAAGTATCTAATAAAGACAAACTTCAAAAAGGAAAAAGTCGTAGTCATATACTTACTTTACAAGTATTATATACGAAACGGATTAAAAATAAATTGGTAATAATATAATTCTGACCAGAATATCGTTTTCAAAATCACTAATTAAATTGTTAAAAGGGTTTTCTTATAGAAATGTAATCAACACTTTTGAAAGATCGGATTAGATAAATGACGAGTTTTAAAGTAAATTGCAAAAGATATATATTTTAAATTTACTACTCGAGAATTATACAATACTATTTTAAATTTGGATTTCATTACTGTTTTAAACTAGTTGTATCGTTCGTATGATTATAGTTTTTCGTTAGTGTCGCGTTAGTGTTTATAATTACTTTTTTAAAAATCTAAAAACAATATAAAACTTTGTCCATTTATCGGGTTTCTAAAATAATATAAACTTTAATGAAAATTTACTAAGTATAACAATTTTTAGAAATTTCAGCATACCGTGGTCGTTTAAACAACGTTTCCCATTTTCATCAATCCGTGTTGCAAATTACCCATGTTTCAATATATCTAAACTAGACAATACAAATAACACAATTAAGTAAAACCAAACACACCTAAACTGCTAAACCAAACACCCCTTTAGGGGCAGTTTATCACAAATCCAAACGCCCTTAAAGGCTGTTAAACAACAACCCAAACGCCCCCTTGTGGGCTGTAAATCAGCAAACCAAACGCCCCTTTGGGGCTGCCATAAAACACAGAACCAAACGCCCTCTCTGGGCCGTTATCCACAAAACTAAATGCGCCCTTATGGCTGCGTTAACAGCAAATCCAAACGCCCCGTTAGGGCCATAAAACGCAGAAAAGCACCTTTTAAAATTAATAAAAATAAATGACTTAAAAAATACACATAAACTATATTTAACCATCCAAAAGTGGAGGTGGTGGTGGTGGTTTCGGTTGGCTGTCGTGGTGGCTGAGCCACGACAGTGGTGATTGGTGTGGCTGGCGAGAGGTGGAGAGTGTGTGGTGATGATGTTGATTGAAGAATCATTGGTGGTGAGGATGGTGGTCATGAGAGTGTGATGACGGTGGCTGTGGTGGTAGGTGTAGGCGCCGGTGATCGTGGTTTGACCGAAGGTGGTTGGATCCGGTAGTTGTAAGATGTTCGCCGTGGTTACAGCGTATGAGGATATGATGATGTGATGTTACTGATGAAGGTAGCGCTGGCCGGAAGTTTGGCCGGAATCCGTGATGGTCTCCGAGAAAACCTAATTAGGAGGTGAGCGAGTATAGTGGTGTAGTGCTAGGAGTTATGAAAAGGAAAGGAAATCCCTAATGGGTTGTGATAATAGACAAAAAGAAAGTTTTTTTTTAAAAATTATGACAAGTCATCAAATAGGTTAAGGGGTGATGAATGTAAAAAATTTACTCAGGGACCGGAGTTGTATTTTGGGGAAACTGTTTATAAAATAGGTTCGGACTGTTTTGGACTATTAATGTTTTACTTAAATTACGGCACTTGCCCATGTTTCTTAAATAATTCTCAGGAATCCCTAAAAATACGAGTATTTACATGACTTATTTTATAAATATTTTTATATAACTTATTTAAAAATCATTATTATTTATTTGGTACCATTGGGTGTCATGGGGTAAACTTGTCCGGTAAAAAATTAAACTTATATTTTGAAACATTCAGCGTTTTTTAAAGTAATGTTATTTTAAATAATATAAATATTAAAGAATTTATTAAATATTTTTATTTTAGATAGAAAAGTGATAAATATAAATTTAATTATTTTCTTGTGTCGGTACGCATTGTCTTTAAAATTTTGTGAGGCTATTTTAGTCACTTTCTGCTTGTTTTCAGGTCTCGGGCAAAACTAAAAAGTTGTCTGGAATGTCGTTTTACATCAAATTGCTTGTAAAGTACCGAATTCGTGAAAAATGACATTTAACAATCAAGTAGTCTTTTTGATAAATCAAGTATAGTAAATAAATATATATCATCTCGTTTCAAAGTCAAATAAGTTAGAAAAGTAAATTTGCAAATGAGCGATAATAATCATAATTATGATTTATTATTTAAATACGTTTCAAAATTTACCGGTTACGAGGTAATCGTTTTTATGTGACCGTAAAAGGTCAAAAAGTCAAAAGCCAAGTCAGAACAAAAAATTAAAAGGGTAAAATAGTAATTTAAAGTTCTGAAATTTACGGGTTGTGACAGGTAACACATATGTAAGAACCAGGCATCCCAGCGAGGCTTCTTTCCTGGATAACATCATGGAAGATGTGCCTTTATGGTCAACAATCGATTCTTATTTTTAGTCTAAAGCTAATTCTTATTTATTGGCTCAATAAGCATTTGTCACAAAAGTTATGACAAACAAGCGAGATAACCCGCGCGTTGCGGCGGGGCATATTTTTTTCGAATCGATTTTGAATGAATATTGAGTAGGAATGTGTCTGCGCGTCGCGGCGAGGCTGACTTGTATACAACACATGTATTTTATTTCATTGATCTTTTTTTAACAATCACGGAATTTGAATGAGTATTTGTCGTTGGGGCGAGTGTATAATACGTTAGCAAAAAGTATAGGTTATTTATATAATTTAAACTTTCACAGAATTGTATGTTCCTGACATTTATCGTTTATTTTAAAGTTATTAGATAGTTTAGGGTGTGTTTTGAAAGTTTTGTTTCCCTTAAATGTATATATATGTATGTATGTATGTATGTATATATATATATATATATATATATATATATATATATATATATATATATATATATATATATAGAGGGACTTTCTTTTCAGAACCATTCTTAGTGCGAGAACTGACAGAACCACCAAAAACATACATGCACGCCTTTTAAAAATAAAAAAATACATGAAAATCATCAATAATCGTAAGAATCCACCTATGTTCTTCTATATCATCATGAACTATTCCTCTTCTTTCACAAAAACCTTGCACACGGTCGCAATATTGTTGTTGCACGCCTTATAAGAACATACATGCACACCTTCAAAGAAAAATTTTGTATTTCCAATTTCTTATCAAATTATTTAGAACAAATATATTTTTTTAAACATATATGCCGTTTTTTAGAACATATGTGCAAAAATATAATTATTGAAGGCGTGCATGCATGTTTTATGGTGGTTCGTCAGTTCTCGCACTAAAATGAATCTGAAAAAGAAAGTCTCACTAATATATATATATAATAATATATTTATATAATATAGATAATAATATATATCTATTAATATATATATATTAAACTTCAAACATTTTTTATAAATTCGTATGTATGTAAAAAAAAATTGCAATGTGGGCTTCCTTTGTAGACAATTTGCAGCATTTTTTCCGTGGCGGTATGTTTTTATACGAATGAATCGGTAGACATTTGTTATAAATTTGAGAAATAAAGTGTATTATATAAAAGCCGTTCTAAAAAAAGTGTATTATATAAAAATTCGTAAATTGTTAGAAGTTGAGGGTACGTTTTGTAAATTTTCTTTTATTTTTCTATTTATATTAAACTTCAACAATTTTTATAAAATCGTGAGTACGTCAGAAGCATTGTAATATTAGACTCGTTTTATTCGCAATTCGAAGATCTTTCCGATGATATTTTTTTATCTGAATGAATCGGTAGCTATGTTATGTATATTTGATAAATAGAGTTTATTTTATAAAAAAAATCGTAAATAGTTAAAAGTTGAAGATTCTTTTTGTAAGTTTTCTTTTTTTTCTTCATTTATGGGTTGGTGGTGGATAATTTTTGTTGATTTGGGCCAATGTTGGTCCGATGTCAAAACGACATCGAATTTGAGCGTGAATGATATATACAAGCAAAAGAACCCGCGCGTTGCGGCGGGGCTAATTTTTTCCCGAATAATTTTTTTTTACGTTTCGGGGGGTTTTTTTTGGCGATGCGTTATGGGGGCTAATTTTTAATATTTTCTTTTTTTGTATGATTCGGGGAAAAAAAATTTGCGTTGGGACGGACTAATTTTTTCCCGAATATTTTCTTTTTTTGGGACGGTTTTGTAAATTTTTTACCGGAATTTTTGTGTAAGAAAATCGTAAATAGTTAAAAGGTGAGGGTCCGTTTGGTATTTTTTTTACTTTGGGTCAGATTTTAGGCTATTTTTTGGCTAATTTTTTCCTGAATATTTTCTTTTTTTGTACGATTCGGGAAAAAAAAATTTGCGTTGGGACGGGTTAATTTTTTCCCGAATATTTTCTTTTTTTGGGACGATTCGATATATATTTTTTTTGAGCCGATGAATGTAAAAAAGTTGTGAACAATAAAAACTTGACGTGTTTTTTTTGTTAATTTTTTTACGGGATTTTTTTGTAAGAAAATCGTAAATAGTTAAAAGTTGAGGGACCGTTTTTTTTTACTTTGAGCCAGATTTCAGGCTAATTTTGGGCTAGTTTTTTTTTACTTTGGGCCAGATTTTGGGCCACATTTTATGCGAATTTTAGGCTAGTTTGTCGACAAATGTGTATATTAGTAATAATTTTTTTTATATGGCTTATGTGTTGGGCCTCATGTTTAAAGTGTTGTTTTTTTTTGCTATATGGTTTTTTTTAATATAATGAGTTGTACGTTTGTGACCATATCGATTATTTTAAAGTTATTAGGTATCGAAGATGTTTCCGCGATCGGAACTTTTGTAATATTTTTTTTCCTCCTACTTTATGCATACAAATTTAAAAAAACAAAAACAAAATAATTATAAGAAAAAACCAAAATCGGGCTGGCCTAAAATGGGAGCCCATTACTGTAGCAATGTGGTCCACTGTCAAAACGACAGTGAATTTGTCCACAAATGTGTAATATATTAATTGTAATGTAATTTGATAATTTACGAGATGGTAAATGACCCGCGCGTTGCGACGGGGGCTATATGTTGTTGTAACGACGGGGGAGTATAGAAAACATACAGAAAAAGAAAGAAAGTGGTTCTATCTTGGAGATTTTGGAAGAGATGATATCGGTAGGTC
>BQNB010020097.1:0-46172 GCA_026074375.1 Tanacetum coccineum | reverse complement strand
CTAATAGCGCTATCTATAAGTACTAACATCTTAATCCCAATTCAGTGGGAAAATGAGTTAAAATAGTGGGCTACGTTCCCGACTATAAACAAGCAATACATATCAAGTTCACAAGTTCAAATAAGTTCATAAGTACTAAGAGTTGCAAAACAAGTACACAAGAGCAAAAAAGGTCTAATAGATTAATAAGTTCAAAACAATTTCAAAAGTTCAAAAAACAATATCACAAGTTCAATAAGTTTCCAGAAGTAAGTAACGAACAATTTAAAACAATTTAAGTATGATACGTCATGCTTTTCACCCCAAAATAAGTAAAACAATAAAAGAGGGGTTGTGAGAAACTCACCTTCTGAGTTAGGACAAGAATAATAGTTCGAGCAAAACCCAAGTAAACTAGGGAACCCAACAAGCACACAACCTTCTACTCAAGACCTCAGGCAAGTAAATATACTTATTAGATCCTATACGATATGCTCGGACAAGTTTTAAAGCTTATTAGTGTGTCAATTTTCCAATTTTGTTACTAAAAGTTCTTTTTTGACAATGTACATAAAATACCAATTCTGTCCCAAAAACTCGGTCGCTTTGATTAGCCATTTGACCAAGTAAAAAATATTTCTGGTTCAAATCCTTTACAAATATTTAATACTATGAGTCTAGAGTATCCATGATTTTTGGTGGATTTTTCCCATGACTTTAGCCTAGCCAAATGGCTCATACAAGTTTTAAACTCAGTTCTGGACACTTTTACAAAACATGTATGGAAGAGGATTTAGACCTTTAAATCTTGACCTAGGTTTCTAATATACTTTAGTAAACATATAAAAGGTGTTTCATATACATTTTCAAGTCTTAACAGGTTTTCTATAGTGAGAAATGACTCAAACAACATGGTATTTCAAATCTGTCCAAAACAGTTCACTAGGCAACATGATTTATTTTGGTTCAAAAGGTGATCAAATGAATAACTATACTAACAAGACCTTTGGGATTTCAAAGATAACGTATTAAATGAAAATTGAGATGTAGTTTGAGTAATTTTTATAAAAGTATGATCAAGATACTCACAAATGAATAAGGACAAATTTTTTATGCATTCATATTTCATATTTTATTTCTCACTTTCACCTAATAAAATGTACCCAAATCAAATCTTTGCTTAAAAACAGCCAACATATTTATAAAGTCAAAGATTATACCCCTTTAGTACCTAAATTAGGGTACTAGTTAAATACTAGACAGCAAAGTTAACCGAAATTCTTAAACCCAATCTTTTCGCAAATAATGAATTCAAAAATCCAATTCTAGGTGACCGCAATTAACTACTTCTCCCGTTCTATTTATTGTCTATGTTTCTATTTTGTGATGTCCTAATTTAATTGTCCACTACTAAAAATAGATATGAAAGTTTGATCAAGTTTAATATATTACCTTTTTTTGAAATTATTATTACAAACTTTAAAGAAGTCTTTAATTAATTAGCAAAGGGTAAAACTGTCATTTGGTCAAAAAGTAAGAGAGATAGAAAGCAGCAATAAATACACTTTTATTAAGATGTGTGTTTTTTATCGGAGGCAATAATTTTGGGACGGAGGGAGTATTTTGCTGTAAGCTCGTTGCGAAAATTTTGAAATTGCAATGATCTTATGAACTTTATTATAAAAGAATTTATCCTCAGTTTACATTGCAAATAAGTTTTAATATCTATAAACTTAGAGGACATGGTACGGGAAAAAAAACTCGCGTTTTCCTCGAAAACGCCAAACCTACACTTCGTCTCGCGTTTCGGTGCCTCAAGCCGAACTTGTCAACGCAAATGGTCCGGGAAAACGCGACATGAAGGTGCGATACACTGTACCATGTCTCGAGTTTTCGTGTCGCGTTTTCGCGTTTAATAATTTTTATTATTATTCACTTTTTGAAAGAACTAGTATGTGTTACAGTATGTGTATGTTGTCCTCTGTGTGTGAGTTGCAGGGTGAAGAAGACGAAATGGGAGAAGAAGAAGGGTAATGGGTGGGTGGGTGGGTTTTATTTTAAAGTTAGTTTTAGGGTATGTTTGGCACTAGTAGTAGCTGGAGAGGATCACTGGAGCGGGTTGCTGGAGCTGGTTGCTGAAGCATGTTACTGGAGCCTATTTTTACATGCTAGTTTAACTAGCATTCTATTTAGTAGCTTATTTTTTTACATGCTCCTTCAAGCTCTGTCAGCCAAACGAGACTTATCTGATAAGTTCACGCGCCAAACATACCCTTGATGTTTTTAATTTTTAATTTAGTTTTAAGTTATTTAATAATTTGTTTTTTTTAAATAAATGAAAAAAAAGTGAGGTTATCATAACACTAGAAATTTGGTGTTAATTAGGGAGGGGGTTTTTGGTGTTATACTAAATTCTGATGTTATACAAAAAAGTGATGATGTAGCATCACTTTTTCCCATGGCACGAGCACTAAAACTCGAATGTACCTTGTGCTCTTATAATGGATTCACAATTGAAATTTGAAACCAAGCGGGAGGTGATTTGTACGCCATTTTTTTATCATCCACCACTAAATTCACATCAGCGATGCACACAGTACAACACCTTAATGTAGGTTTAGTCCTGAATGGCAAAAAAATGGTGTACAAATCACCTCTCAAAACAAATAGGAGTATTAGAAAAACATGGGCTCCGTTTTAAAATTTTGCAATGCATCCCCGACGTAATTATAAAATTATATCTTTAATATTAAAGGGCATGATCTTTCTCCCGAGGCGTTTTAATGAGGCCATTTTAATAGATGTCCGCCCCGCTCGACCCGGTTTCTTCTCTCTCTCAAAACAAAACACGAACCCTTCTACGTGTCTCTCTCTTCCACCCTTTCACACACACTTATCCATATGTCACCTCTCTTCCTCTCTTTCTCTGTATTGGTTTCACACACATTTCAAAAACTACCTACCAAATTTTGCAATCCCAGGTATGATGTTAGACGATATGTTTACCTAACATCTTCTTGAAGGTTCTTCAAATAAGTAGAACCCTAATTTGGTTTCTAATTTTGGGGCTTTTCTTTCATTTATGAAAAAGATACTAATTGTCGATTCTGGTGCTGTAAATTGTTGTTCTTGAAAGAATCGGACAATACACCAACTAATTAAAGTGTGAAAACAATTGATTAATCTTCCGCAGGTATGATCTTTTTTTTATTTTAATTCCATTGATATTTTTATCTTAAAAAAGGGGGTGTTTTTTTAATTCATTTATGTTTTTTATATGAGTTTTGATTGTATTAAAATGGTTTTTTAAGAAATCTACTTACTTTATGTTGAAACAGTTTTTATGAGTGTGGAGAATGAGAGATGGAGATGAAGATGAAGATAAAAAGAACGATGAAGTTAATTACCATAGGCTTCAGGTATATCATAATGATTCAGTTTTTTGTTAATGAGATTTTATTTGTTTTTATGGTTTGTTCATTTGTTGTGTTGTGTTAGTTGTAGATTTTTTGCAATAAAATTTACGTTATCTTTAAAAAATTAGCTCAGATAAATTAAGCAGCTATGGCTTATTTGAGTTTGGGCTTATATTTCGTAAGCTTACTATTTGTGGCTTATTTTTTTGAAATTTTTTTTCTTATATAAGTTAATTGTGTCATAATAAACTTATATAAGCTGAAAAGATTGAAAATAAGCCATAAAAAGTGGGCTTATGAAACACAGGCCCAAAACTAAATAAGCCTTAATCCCTGTATAGTTTATTTATTTTTGTTAATGCCGTTTATGTTAATTTTTTGTGTGCAGCTTTGCAGGAGTGTCATACTCTAGGAGTGTCACATTTTGTCATGCGCATGGTGTTTTGCAGAGGGATCTTAAGCTCCACAATCTATTGTTAGATAGGAAGACGCTGATGGTTAAGATACGCGGTCTTGGACTTGCTCAAGCTGAGGTATATTCCTACTGTCACAATCATTGATTCTAGAGTTTATACTACTTAAAACAAGTTTGATGATGATGAGGTATCAAAAGTCGAACGATAATTTTTTTTGTCTTTCTGCTTTAGGAAATTTCGTGCTTCAGATATTGGGTTGATATAGTTTTCAGCATTTAGATACAACTGCTTATGTATCAATAAGCACTTTAATAAGCATTTTGGTACCCGATTATTATTTAATGTAGATAAGGTGTTTATAATAGGCTATATATATCTGCAGTTTGTTATTGTGTATTTGTGTTTATAGTTTAAGAGAGGTTTCTTTGTTTTATGTTTATGAGCTTGAATATGTAAAAGTGACCCTTTAGTTGTAGTGAGTATCAGAAAAAGAGACAAGAAAATGACAATCAACTTGAATAAGTTGATTAGCTTATAATTTTTAATTTTGTCAATGACATTTATCTACAACCAGTAAATTATTTCGAATGTGTTGTGCGACAAGTTGTGAGTATCTTTGATTTATCTATTCTTATATTTCATTGTCAAGGCTCTTGATTTTGCGAAAAAGCTGTTACTAAGAGATGCTAATGTGGCCTATGGTGGGGTGGATGACATGAAAATTTGGCTTGCTTGAATGAATCTGCGGTACCTCACATTCTTAAGAAACTCTATTCTCTTCATGAGGTAGCAGAAAAATAACACATTATGGGGTCTACCAAACACAATGGTGATCAACGAATATTCTCACGCATCTTCATGTTTTCGAATATTATCACCATATTGTACTACGAATATATTTTGATGAAATCAAAAGAGTAAGCATTCATGTTTTCAGTCATGACCTCTATACTATTCGTAGTACCATATGGTGATAAATTCAAAGTTTACTTTCGCATTATGTTGGCTTATGCGCACAAACATACCCAAACACTCCTTTAACTAGAATAAAAGAAATTAATGAGTTTGGCGGGTAATATGGGTAAATGAAATAGTTTATTTTTTAAAGGAAATAAGCCAAAATGTCAACCGAGATAAAAAAATCAGTGTATATTTTTGGTATCATTGTGTGATCATATTTGACAAACTTTTTACTTTTTATACAAACTATGGACAAAAAAGCCTTTTGGGTCAAACCTAACCCTTGATTCAGACCATTTAGACCCGTATTGAAAATCTATTGAATCACGCTACCTATATCATTTATGAACGGCTGTACGAGGTTATGTTTGTTACAAAAGTGTCGTTATACATTTGCATATCTGATGGCTTTGTTTTTAAAGATGTCATGTTAATAATGACAGGTTTATGTCTTTGTGTCTTGCTAAACTGTGCTTCGTTTTTTCAGATTTTTTATTCGAGTTTCATGTTAAGGATAAGATGACAAGATTAATAATCAAATGGGAAGGGAGGAGCAAAACTGAGTAGTGAAAGTATCACCCGAGAGCTTTTATCTCAAACCCATGTAAGCCGATATCTGACTGTCTTTTTTCTGTTTGATAATCTGTTAGTCTTAATGTGAAAAATTAACTCATTTACCGCTATTATAACAACATAAAACCTGTCATTTTTTTAACATAATTCTATTGCTATTTTTTACCTTTGAAATAAGAAAAATTAACATAAAAAGTTTTAAATTGGATGCTCAAAGAGCATGAAAGGCATTGGGACTTTGGTATGGATAATGGATGTGCACTGTAGTGTGCTCAGTCTGCTTCGGCTCTGTAACTGTTGTTGTTGATGACCATAGATCCAAAACTATCCGACTTTAGGAAACATAAAGATGCCAACTCCAATCGGTTTATCATATAAGTTTTACTACCTCTGTCCCATATTAAGTGTCCAGTTTGACATTTTCAAGTATTTTTTCTTTATCTTTGACTTTAATTATTTCTTTTTATGTTACATGACACTTGATGTAAACTATATGAATTGATAGTGTTTTGAATGTATTATTCGTTGGTATAACTTTCATCAAGTATCATATAACACAATCACAAATATTTACGGTCAAAGTTGATGAAAAAAGACCTTAAAAAGTCAAAATGGACACTTAATATGGGACGAAGGGAGTATTTTATTGTATTTGGCATTGAATATGTTTTTTGGTTATTTTTTCCTGATTCCATATCTACTAATATGTGCAGCTTCTACGAGTCCTAATCTGAAGTTTACTGTGGTCGTGGCTAATGACGTTCCGTTGGAGGGCGAGACGAAAGAGGACAATCAAATTTTACTCCTAAAGTCAAGAAAGCTCTCCCTCTTTTTTGTCTCAGATGATGAGGCTGAATGCTCTGGCCTTCTGTATGCAGGTAATATTATGTTGTTGTTGTTACCCGAGGAGATGAGTCTTTGACTCATATGTACCGTCCTAACAAGTGTACTCCCGTCACTGAAAAAAATGATATATTAGTATTAGTAATAGGATCTAAACAAACTATGAGTTGGGTTTGAACTAAGTTCTAGAAAAGTTAATTTCTTTTTGGCTTATTGAAAAATTTCAAAGTACATCAAGATTAGCTAAATTTAGATATTTTGGCAAAATTTGCATCTTTATGTTGGAAATATGTAATAGTATGAATATTTAAACAGATTACCATATGTGGTTTTTCCGGGTTTTATAAAAGTTAGTACAGTAACTTATAATTTTGGGTTACAGGAGTTATTGTATGCAAATTCTATATCAGAAGATAAGTATCACGCATCAAAGACGCCGTTGTTGCAAAGACTAAAAGTTCAAGGAGATAAAATAGACCCAAAAGATGTCGTCATCGCTGGACCAAAGCATAAAGACCCAAACAACGAATGTTCTGTAATCGACTTACAAGACTCGGGTTCTAAAAACAAGCTAAAACAGCAAAATTTAGGCATTAAACAAGTCAACAGAGTTGCATCAGTTCTTGGTCCCTCATCATCGTCATCTTTTAAAAATGGAAAAAGATGATAGTGTTGGAATGTGTCACTAGAGTCCGTTTTGGAACTATCAACTGAAAGAAAAAGATGAAAAACCAATAATTTCGATGGCTAAAAGTGTGGTAAATGAGGACTCGGCAAAGTAGGCGAAAAAGAACCCTTTTAGTGGTTTTATGAAATGGAAAAAGAGTGATGTTTATTATCGTTAAACGACTCGGTTAAGAGAAAGCTACATATGGATGGTTCATCGTCTGATTTCTTTGTTGATAAGGTGATTAAATCTGATATTTTTTGGTTCAATTTGATCTGCATTAGTGTTCTTTTGCTAATACATTTATTGTCTCAGGTTTTAGGAGATAAAATCAGGAAGGAGCTAACGAAAAGCAAAGCATAACTTTAGTTATCATAAGCAATCTGAATCTTTATACAATTTATTTATGAGCAATATGCTTCCAAATCATATTAGAATATATATGCTACTCACGCTTCTAATCTTTAACGCAACAACTTGGATTATGAGGTTAGATTTGGTAATATACAATAATGGTTATAAAACGACATAGTGGGTGGTACGGATAATGGCCGAGATAATAGTCCACATTTATAAGACTATACGTTTTGCTGGTATGTAGAAATTTACATAATGGGTGGTACGGATAATGGCCGAGATAATTTGTTTTTTGTATAGGTTTCCAAAACAGTTTTTGTTAAAATAAAGCATCAACTCTAATATTTTTGGTGCGTAATGGTCATGTTCCATAAAAGAGCCTTTTGCCATTGTCATTGGAACATGTAAACTGTTGCTATTTACATTTTTAGTTTATTTTGCAGGATCTTTGTACGAAAATCATGTTGAATGCAATTAAAGAGGCGCTACTTCTAATGAACAACCACATTTTGCTTCCCATAAGGCTTGAAGGTCCTCATTCTCCATGGCTTCGTTTGAGATTTCAGTTGGGTTCCATCGCCTACTCGAGATGAGACCAATGCAAAAGTTAGCCGCCCACTTAGCTAACAAATATGCAGACGACAATGGCATGAGTATCCGGTTGTTATTTGTTTGTTTTCTGAATGGAGCCAGGAGAATTAGAAAGGTTTGCAGCGAAAGACTTAAGATAACGCAGCGTCGAATGTCCCATATATCCCATAACAGGTTCCATTTTCAAGGTATATCGACCAACATTTTCCATAATTTCTCTTTTGAATCAATCTCGCGAGATCAATGTCTACATAATATGAATTGACTATAATGTTCAGTTCACAAAATATTTATGGTATGACTTAAACTTTAATTTGTTAAGTTTAGCGAAAAGGTGACTTTATTCATGAACTGTATGTACTTCCATAAAAAGTCTTTTACCAAATGAGTGTTTGCTAAACTGACTTAAACTCTTTTACCAAAGCGAATAAATACTATAATGTTTGTGAAAAGGTAACTTTATTTAAGTCATACCATAAATAATTCCACTATGACTATTTACGTTTGTGGAAGTACATACAGTTTAGCAAACAACCATAGTGGAAGTACATACAGTTTAGCAAACAATGCTTAATATCATAGTGGAATTGACTATTTATGAATTTACTATAATGCTTACTATAAGTGTAGCGATGAGCATCAGTTCACATAATATGATCAACATCTATTTTTCATTTTGCTCGCACTGTATGATGGAATTAGTGTTTCTTTTTGCTCATTTTCAGATCTTAGAGCTTATTTGTTTTGCTTATGTTTTATAAGACCATCAAGAAAATAGATGGAAACCACGGTGGTTCCAAAAGGATGGCGAAGATGGCACCTATAGATATGTAGGTAGATAAGAACAGAATTGGGAGGATAGCCCCAATATATTTGGTGAATTCAGTGAGGCCATTGTTAATAGCTGAAACGTCACCTTAATTTGTTACGTATAACAGATTGTTTATTTCACACCTCTAACATGCTAAACGCCAATTACAGCTTTTTTTACATTTCCAGCAAAAGCAAAGTTTAGATAGTTTAAAAAATCTGTATAATAGTTTATAAAGAATGAGCCCTTTAGTTCGTCTTGCAACTATTCGTCTTGCAGCTTTTTAGGATTAACATTTTTGGTATTTCTAGATGGAATGTGAAAGGGGCGACGTTTGAGGCTGAGGAGGCAGAGTTAGGGCTTTGTTTACATCTGCGGGAACATGGTATATTGATGCTGTGAAGGAACTGTTGTCGTATACTACTAAAGAAGGAATATTGAAGAACAAGTCAGGTTTTAATCCATTGCATATCACAGCTAGCGAATTTGTAGCTACTGATCCCGGATGAACGCTATTAAAGCGCAATGCCTAACATCCCTTTTATTTTAAATACATTACTGAATTGCCACGATGTGGTTGTTGCTTTTTTCGGAATAACGCAGCAAAAAAAATTACTTTTATAGAGATGGCAATATAGATGGATTAAGCAGGCTGGACAATAAGTCAAAATCCTAATTATTATATTTCTCAACTTTCTCTGTAGGTGGGTGATCGAGAACATTTGACCAGATGAGTTTGAGAACGACGATTTCATACCAGACGATCTTCATGACAATGAAGAGGATGGGCCACACATCGACGATGGGAAGCAAAAGAAAAGAAGCAAGAATAGGTACATTTTGTTTATGTATTGCTATATATAAATTATTAATGCCTTTTTTGTTTTTGTAACTCCTGCTTTATCATATTGAAAGATCAACTAAAAATGTGGTTCTCGATGACGATGATTGTGAACTCATCGAAGAAAGCAACCTTGCATTTCGTCGGCCAACAAGTGAAAGCTGTAAGCGGTTGAAGAAAGTTAGGCTTGACGTTGGCGCAAGACCATTAGTGGAGTAGCATCTTTACTATACATTAGTTCCTTTTTTGTAAGGTATGTCCAACCTCAATTAGAGTAGCATCTTTGATGTACATTAGTTTGGTCATTATCTGACTAATATTGATGATTGCAGAACTGAAAAATCACAAGTAATGCTGGGAATTAGATATGCTAACAGACAACTGTCAGCCGCTGTCATATAAGGCAAAGTAAAGTGTGACATGAGGTTAGGCGACAAGGACAATCTTAACCCAAGATAATGTGGTAATTGATATATGTTACAGGTGTATGAATACCAATACGGAAACATCGCCTTTTGTTCATCGACAAAAAATACTGGGGTCTCCAAGAAGAAAGGAAAGGGATGTGTAGCAAACTACACATCTCATTCAGTGGTGGAAGTGGAGAAGTGAGATGAGAAACTACCTAATTTTTTTTCATGGATAACATTTTTTAACCTATACATATACTATCAGTTGCGATGTATTATTGTTAAGCATTTATATTTGACAACTTTGTGTTATTTTTTGCATTTGGTACTCTGTATTAATGTAGTTAACCAAACAACTGTTCCCGTATAGTGCCCTGAGATAAATAAAACCCCGCGCTCCGTAGCGGAGCGCGGGTTACAAAGCTCTTTAAATATAAAATAAAGTTTAAAAAAAAAATTATGATGTATATATTAATAACGGGCAATCAAGACAAGTATCTTATTGATTTTCATCTATTGTGTATTACATATAGACCACTTTTAAGTTTTAACTACATAACTTGAGTTTTGGAATATCTTATGAGTATTTGTTCAAATACTGTACAAAACGAGTGTACCTAGATGTTTGCAAAAGTAGAGTGACAAATTGGAGTTATACAAATTGGTTATGACCTACAACATAAATGGGAAATTGTTGGAGACTGAACTTCATTAGCCTACATTGATATGAATCATATGTATTTTATTAACTTTTAATTTTCTAAGAGAAAAGTGCAAACATTTAGGTTAACGTGCGTTGCGGCGAATCTAAATCGCGTGTATTTGTTATGATAAAATAGTAAAATGCGACGCTATGTATACATAACCACAATATATAGATTTTCGTCAATGAAAGACAAATAGAGTTGGCACGTGAATCATTACAAAAAGTTGATAGAAGTTAAAAAGCAAAAAATTCTCAAAAGATTATGACGAGAATCCTTAATGCTTTATGACTATTGGCTTTGCGTTTCAGGTTTCATTTGTCGGAAATTTAGTGCAATTGTGAGAATTGGGTAATATATGAAAATGGGTTTTGAGGAATGGAGTGTCTACCCATCAAGTCACTGACTTTCTCTGACTCCTTCAGTGGTTAGATTAAATGGGCGGTTTCAACATTAAATGTTTGTTACCACCTTGACCTATTAAATGGGCGGTTTTAACATTAAATGTTTGTAACAACTTTGATCTATTCAAATGGCAGGTTTGATTGCATTAAATGACCATGTTTAAACTGGTCATGTAACCAATTATTCCTACAATTATGAAAGCTAATTATAAAAGAGATTAATGGCCCATTAATCTCTCATAATTTCTATTGACTAGAGTTTGAGTAAATCCTCTATAAATAGGGATCACAATTGCATGGAAATACACACATGCAAACATAAACACTTCTTAGAAACGAAAAGAGTGGGTGGGAGGGTGGTTGGGGGAGGGTGCTTGTCTCATTTTTTCTTTTTTTTTTACATGCTCGGGATGGTTTTTTGTGTTCCCTTGTTCGTATGTATTCGTAATGGTTTCATTTGTTGTGTTGAAAACCCTATAAAATTATTTATGCTTTGTAATCAGGGTCAGATATAAAAACTAATATAAGAAAAAAAAATCGCGAATATTTTAAAATTTTCGATAAAAAAAAATAATTGAAATCATATAATAATAATCTTCTTGATTTGTGCTTAAGACAAAAACAAGCACTGGATTTTATCCCAAGAAGGTATTCGTGCAACTCATGCATAGGGTCAAAAAATCTTCTTTGGAAAATGATTTACACGACTTCAAGTGATATCTGGTAACCTTAATTGGTAATTAGCTAGGAATTAATTATCTTAACCCTGATCTAGGCTCCTACAACCAACAATCAAAGAAGATTAATTTGTGATAATCAATGGATGCTACTGCTATAAAACATATGGCTTCAAACTTTGTCAAGCTTGACAAGTTTAAAGGGGTGGACTTTAGGAGATGACAGAAGAAGATGCACTTCTTGCTTTCCAGCATGAGTGTGGTGTATGTGCTCACTACTCTCATTTATGAAGATGGTGAGAATGCTACCGTAGATCAAATCAGAAAGATGAACAAGTGGGACAATGACAACTATATTTGTAAATGTTTAATCCTCAATGGTATATCTGATTCCTTATTTGATATTTACTAAAATATTGAATCTTCCAAAGAACTATGGTATTCCTTGGAGGCCAAATATATGGCTGATGATGCATCCAGTAAGAAGTTCCTTATTAGTAATTTCATAAATTACAAAATGACTTATTCAAGACCAGTTATGGAACAATACAATAAACTTCTTGGTATACTTGATAGATTTACACAACATAAGATTAACATGGATGAGGTCATTCAGATTTCTTGTATCATTGATAAACTTCCTCCTTCTTAAAAAGATTTCAAGCACACCTTGAAACATCAGAAGGAAGAGTTAACTCTTGTTGAGTTGGGAAGTCATATGCGCATTGAGAAGTCCCTCATGGTGCGGGATAATGATAAGCCGAAGGGCAACAATGTTGCTAGTCCTTCAGTTGTCAATATGGTGGAGCATAACAACTCATTCAGGTACAATGACAATAAAAGTAAACGTAAGCATCAGGATAACAAGAAGTCTAAAGTGACTTGTTGGAAGTGTGAGAAACCTGAACCCTTGAAAAAGGATCGCAAAGGTGAAAAGGTTGGTAACAAGGCCAATGGTTCAGGCACAAATGATTCAGTGAATGGTTCTTCTAACTCACTGAAAGGTCATAATATGTTTAATAAATCTTTTCAGGTTTATTATGTTACATTTGTAGCTGAATTATATTTTGTGTAGGATGATGATGTTGCATGGTGGGTTGACTCAAGAGCAACTGTTCATGTGTGTAAAGATAGATGTTGGTTCATGTGTGTAAAGATAGATGTTGGTATAAGGACTGATGAGAATCTATCTGTAATGAGAATAGATTCTCATCAGTCCTTATACCAAGTCAGAGGTCCTTGATAAATGAAATTAAAGACATTGGTGGTTCAGTGGTCCCTGAAGAGGTCATTAAAGAGGTTGTGGCTCAACAACCTAAACTTGAGCTTAGAAAAAGCAAAAGGAATATGACTCTAAAGAACTTTGGTCCTGAATTTTAATTATACTTAATTGAAGGAACAAGGGATGAGGTCTCTGACCAGCACTCCTATTGCTTTATATGGACTAAAGCAGGCACCTAAGCAATGGCTTCAAAAGTTTTATGAAGTGGTTTTATCTAATGGTTATTTACTTAACCAAGTTGACAAATGTGTGTATAGCAAATTTGATGAATCTAGTAAAGGAGTCATTATTTGTCTATATGTTAATGACATATTGATCTTTGGCACTGAGAAACTGAAGTTAGATGGAACTATTGAAAAGTTCAAGGCAAGACTGGTCATTTAGGGCTTCAGACAAAAGTCAGGAATTGAATACTTTGATACTTATGCTCCAGTGGCACGTATCAGTACAATAAGATTGTTAATTACATTGGCATCAATTCACAATCGGATTATTCATCAGATGGATGTGAAGACAACATTCTTGAATGGTGAATTAGATGAGGATGTCTATATGAACCAACCTTAGGGTTTCATCATGCCTAGCAATAAAAACAAGGTGTGTAAACTGATTAGGTCCCTATATGGATTGAAGCAGGCACCTAAGCAATGGCTTCAAAAGTTTTATGAAGTGGTTTTATCTAATGGTTATTTACTTAACCAAGTTGACAAATGTGTGTATAGCAAATTTGATGAATCTAGTAAAGGAGTCATTATTTGTCTATATGTTAATGACATATTGATCTTTGGCACTGACCAAGTTTAGGTTGACCTGACAAAGGACTTCTTGTCATCAAGGTTCTCCATGAAAGACAAGGGGGGGGGTTAATGTTATCCTTGGTATAATGATTAAACATGAAAGTAATGGAATAGGAATTGCTTAGTCTCATTATATTGAGAAGGTACTAAAGAAATTCAATTACTTTCATTGTACTTCAGTGAGTACTCATATGGATACAAGTAAGAAGCTGATGCTCAATAATGGTCATGTTGTATCTCAACTTGAGTTTTCTAGGATGATTGGCTGCCTGCTATATGCCATGACTTGTACAAGGCCTGATATTGCTTTTGTAGTGGGTAAACTGAGTAGGTACCCTAGTAATCTTGGTACTCAGCACTAGCAAGCAATACAGAGGGTACTAAAGTATTTAAAGAAAACTATGGATTATAGTTTGACATATACTAGCTATCCTTTAGTCTTAGAAGGATACACTGATGCAAGCTAGATCAACAATACTAAAGACAAATCATCTACCAGTGGCTAGGTATTCGTACTTGGTGGAGGTTCAATTTCTTAGGCATCCAAGAAGCAAACTTGCATCACCAGCTCAATAATGGAATCTGAATTTGTGGCTTTAGCAACTGCTGGTAAGGAAGATGTATGGTTGAGAAACCTGATCCTTAAGATTCTATGGTGGTCTAAACCTATTACACCTATATCTATCCGTTGTGATAGTGTTGTTACATTGGCAAAGGCTTATAGCCAAATTTACAATGGGAAGTCTAGACACTTAGGTGTCAGGCATAGCATGATTCATAAACTTATCATGAATGGGGTGGTATCTATAGAGTTTGTGATATCTCAATAAAACTTAGCTGATTACTTGATGAAGGGATTGACTAGAGACTTGGTTTTAAAGTCTACTGAAGGGATGGGTTTAAATTCCAACTAAGTCGATGAATGCTAAGACACCCAACTCCCTACTAAGGAAACTTGGTAGCTGAGTTCAATTTGGAAAGTTGAACGTTCAGTGGACTGAAACACATGTTTTACAATCATCCCAAGGATGTGTTTGGAACCTATTGAAAAGGAGGATGACGACTTTACTTCTCAATGGTTAAATTCTTTGAAAACGTGCTTAGCAGGAGCATGAATAAAGAGGAACCACCTATATAAATGTTGAGGTTTTGCCGCTTCAGGGAGCTCTTGACTTTTATCTCTTATAACGTTTATGAATTGGATATGGACACGTGGCTTGTATAGTGTCAAGAGCGCTTAAGTGTTTGAAAACTTGTGTGTATTTTATCTTCAGGGATTCAAATGGGTTAAAGGGTTCAATTCTTAGAATACCATGATTCTCGAATATTTGAACGTAAAATGTACTAAGACGGAAATTCAATCCTCAGGATATTTTTGTTTATGCACGTGTTTTGTTTTATGTTTAATTTTCATGCAAAAGGAATTGTACTAAATTGGAGAGGATTGTTGGAAATTTAGTGCAATTGTGGGAATCGGGTCATACTTGGAAATGGGTTTGGAGGTATGGAGTATACACCTATCAAGTCACTATTTTTTCCTTACTCTTTTAGTGGTTAGATTAAATGAGCGGTTTCAACATTAAATGTTGTTTGTAACCACCTTGACCTATTAAATGGACAGGTTTAACATTAAATGTTTGTAACAACTTTGACCTATTCAAATGGCAGGTTTGACTGCATTAAATGACCATGTTTAAATTGGTCCTGTAACCACTAAGGGTATGTTTGGCATGCAAGATTATGAGGAGATTATGATTATTTTAAAAAAAAATCTACCTAAAATATAAGCTTCGTTTGGTAGAAGAACTTATAAGAGATTATAATAAAATAATCTTCCATATTCTCTTAAAATCACATGCTACTTCATGTAGCTTATAATAATAATCTATTTTCATAACCTCCATCTCCATCTACAGCTCCATCTCCAAGTTCCAGCAACAGTTACTTTTGCCAAACATTAATTCCTACAATTATGGAATCTAATTATGAAAGAGATTAATAGGCCCATTAATCTCTCATAATTTCCATTGACTAGGGTTTGAGTAAATCTCCTATAAATAGGGATCATAATTGCATGAAAAAACACACAGAAAAACATAAACACTTAGAAGTGAAGGGTTCTTGATTTGTGCCTAAAACAAGAACAAGCACTTGGTTTTATCGAAAGGAGGTATTCGTGCAACCCATGCATAAGGTCGAATAATCATCTTTAGAAAGTGATTACACGACTTCAAGTGATATCTGGTAACCTTAATTGGTAATTAGCTAGGCATTGATTATCTTCACCCTAATCTTTGCTCCTACAACCAACATCCTTTTCTCCAGCAACTTATCCGCGTTTAGAGTATCAGATGTTCAGCGCATGGATATGTTGCTCGAGAATAAGTATGTTGGGATTCTTTTCTGGTTCACCAGCTGATCTCTACACACGGATAAGCTACTCGACAATAGGTATGTCGTGCTTCTTTTGTATACTAAATGGCTACACGGACATCATCAAAACTTAACTTGATGTTGATAGAAATAATGCCTAAAAACGTTATTGATATTTTTCGATTTCTCTACGTTTTGATAATCACAAAATGTAAAAACGCTCTACGTAAAATTAAACGTAAACAAGTAATTAGTTGTAAATTTTCATTTTGGAAATTAATCATTTAATGGTATGAATAAATAAAATTTTAATTTATTTGTGATCAAAGGAATTTTGATTTTTCCTAAACCTTGCATTTTTATAAAATGTAACAAACATTTTTAAAACTTATAGAAAACATTTTTGTATTTATAAGAAATGTTTTATTCAAAATAAATATTTTGAATTCAAATTTTCACCCTAAAATTGAATAAAACTGATCCAGAAAACACCTCCTCTGGAAAAGACAAAAATAGGAACATCCTACTATGGGCGGACCCTTATACGTATGGGCGCCCCCCTTAGTGGTATGGGGGCCGGCCATGTAAAACGGCTCCCAGCTTTGTCTATAAATAGTGGAGTGTTCCCGACATATTTTTCACTTTTTGCACTCATTTTCTTTCTGTTCAAAATCAGTTTATATATCTCCTACAATCCTTTGATCATTTAATCTTAAGCATTTGTTTTCAAGTGATTCAAGCTTAGATCTTCAAGTGTAAGAGAAGAATACTTCTTATCATCAAGTTACAAAGTATTATAGCTTAGTTTGTGCTTACGTAACTTAGTGTTGTATATTGTAATTCATTTATATCTCTTTTGATTGTGTGTAATAGTTAGATCAGGTTGATCGTGTTAGAACTTAGGTGAAGTGAATCCTTGTAAGGGAGGTTAGTATTTTAGGCTCCAAAATACAAGTGTGTGGTAGATTAGTTCTAGCTAATATTAGGACTCGACATTTGGCTTAGTGTGGGTGTAAGCTACTTGTGTATGGTTTTCTCCGCCTAAAGGGAGTTTGTTGACATAGTGAAGAGAACTCTCGAGTTGGGTACTCGAGGAGTGAAGTAGGGCATAGAGGAGCTTCGTTACAGAACAACTATAAATCCGTGTGTTGTGGTTCGATCTTTCTCACTCTTATCTCTTGTCTTACAAGTTTATATTATTAATTATTGTCATTTATTTACTTAACTAGATTCTTCATATTGTGTATACATTGTGATCACATAAACTCGAATCTAACTTTTTATACACAAACGATAAATAAATTTAAAAAATGGTAAACTATTCAACCTCCCCCCTTTCTAGTTTCTACAATTGGTTAGCCAGAGATTTCCAAGCAAACAAGATTTTTAAAATAAAGTTGTCTTTTTAAAATCCTTGAACCTCACAACTAATCTTCTAGATCTATGGAATCGGAAAATATAGTTTAGGACGGGCAATCTTTGCAAACGACCTATTCTCATTTGTTAAAGTGATCGGAATATTTCATTGAAAAAATAGATTCGAAACTTATGTGAAATCAAAAGATCTAGATCTTTGGCATGTTATTATATTTGGTGATTTTCCTCGCACTCAAAATAATCTCGAAACTAAAAAGAATGAAATTCTACCATTTGACAAACAAAGCAATGATCTTAAAAAGAAATTTGCTAAAAATAATAAAGCTAAAATGGTAATTTATAATGTTTTGCCATGTAAAGAATACAAAAGAATTTTCATATGTAAAACCACAAAAGAAATTTGGGATACTTTATTAATCACTCACCAAGGTAATAGTCAAGTCAAGGATAACAAAATAGATCTTATTGTTCAACAATATGAACAATTTACGATTCCGGAAGAGGAATCGATAGATAATGCTTTTGCTAGATTTAATACTATCATTACTAGTCTAAAAGCACTTGATGAAGGTTTTCTAGCAAGAACTATGTTAGGAAATTTATTAGGGCACTTCATCCAAATGGCGCGCAAAAGTCACAGCTATTGAAGAGTCGATGGACTTGACATCTCTATCACTTGACGAACTTATAGGCAACTTGAAAGTATATGAAGTGATAATAAAGAAAGATTCCGAAATGATCAAAGGCAAAAGAGAACAAAGTAGATCTCTCGCTTTGAAGGCTAAAAATGAATCTAGTGATGAAGAAAGTTCAACCTCTGATAGTGAAGACGAAGAATATGCTATGGCCGTGAGAGACTTCAAGAAGTTTTTCAAAAGACGAGGTAGGTTTGTAAGAAAACCACACGATGAAAGAAAGTCATTTCAAAGAAGTTAAGATGACAAAAATGGTAAAAGCGAAAGAAAATGCTTTAGATGCGAAGATCCAAATCACCTCACCGGAGAATGCCCAAAGCCACCAAAAAGCAAGAACCAAGGGGATTTTATCGGAGGAACATGGAACGATAGTGGCGAAGATGAGGAAGAAAAGACTAAAGACGAAACTTGTCTTGTAGCTCAAGCGTCTAATGAGGTACTTTTCGAAACCGAATTTTATAGTGATGCTTTATCATCAATAGATGAATTAGACTCAGATAGTGAATATAATCGATTATGCAAATTAAGTCTAAAAGTTATGTCTAAAAATAAGTCACTAAAACTAATTAAAATCGGCTAAAAATGAGGTACTCGAATTAAAAAGAAAAAAATATCTCGATTAGAGAAAAACAAAGTAGTTAATCTTGGATGTAAAACATGTCAAAAAATGAAAAAGAAAAACTTAAGGACGAAATAGCTAAACTTGATCAATTTAATAAAAGCACTCACTCGCTTAAGAAAATGATAAGTTTTCAAAAACCATCCGGAGACAAATCGGGTCTAGGATTTAACTTGGACGAACTATCAACAAGTGGAACTAAACAAATAAATTTTATAAAATCACAAGAACTTGAACCCAAGTCTATTAAAGAAAAATCCGTCGAATTAAATTCATGTCCGAAACCCAAATATATAATTGTAAACAATATTAAAGTTCTCGTTGCAAGTGATGATGAAGTAATAAGTTTTTATAAACCATTTTTAAAACACGAAGTTAGATTTACCAAAACCGAAGTTAGGTCAAAAACTCCACCACCAAAAAGAAATAATAGTTCTCGTCCTCGGTCTAAAACACCACAACCTAGGAGAGATCAAAATAGACAAAACTAAACTAATGCATGGGGAAGTTATTGTAGGAACCTGGATACACTTTCACTTCACCATGGTTTTGATAAGAAAAATAAGATAAGAGAAAAATGAAGAAAAGTAGAGAGATGTAGAGAAAGAAACTAGAGAGAAGAAAATGAGATGGTTAATTCTTGCAAGTGTAAAATAAACAAATGAGAACCAACACTCTCTCCACACTTGGAGAAGGGTATTTATACTTGCATATGGTTGGCCTATTAAGGCTTTAGTTGGGCCGTATGTTTTGTTCTTGGGCCGGGCTCGGGATTACAATGGACCTTAGTCCGGAACTAGTGCAAGATTAGATTACGTTCACGAGCCCGTTTACCATTCTTGCCTATTACAACATACATGAGATAAAGACCGAGATTAATAATATAATTTGAGGCTAACAATCTCCCCCTAAGCTTGGTTTTTAAGAGATTCCAAGCTTTCATGTTAGACTCATTATCTTGATGCCAACAATATTCCTCGAAGCGAGGCTTCCTGCAGATTTTGAGCTTACATGTTCACAGACATATTTGAGGCTAACAATCTACCCTAATGTGTGGTCTTCGAATTCCTGAGGTGAGATCTTGAATCTTGCTTCCTTGGACTTGTTGAGATTGCTTTGTCGTTGAGTTCTTGAGTCTTTAGTCTTTATCATGTTGTAGGCTTGTTCCTTCATGCTTTGTGATCTTTGATCTGTAGCCTTTATCAATGTCTTTTGACTTCATCTTTGATTTCGAGATCTCTAAATCTTTTCCTTGTTTGTCTTGATCGTCTTTGCTACCTTGCGATCTTGTGTCTTGACCAACATGCTCATACTTTGCATCTTCTTGAAAGCTCTATAATAATCTCCCCCGAAGCTTGGTTTCTGAGGAGTTATCTTTAATATCAGAGTTTGCGAAAGTCTTTGTCTTTAATTCTTGAGCTTTCTTGATTCTTGAATCTTGATGCTTATAGTATGTCTTTGTAGTTTGAGCATGAGAATGTGGTAATGAATCCTACTTCAGCTGGAATGGGATACCGCCACCACCATATAACCTGCAAGTTTACGTTAGTAATAATCAACAGATATAGACGAGAGTGTCTATGTCACTTTGTTAAATAAGGTTGTAATAACCACGGTTCCCCGTTAATCAGTATAAATATTGCTTGTGATCAGATAGAATTCATATGAATCTTCTTGACAGGGTTTCGCAGCTGCACTAGCCATTCTCATTACTGGAGCGTCTCAAAGCAGACAACACGATAATAGTGAATCAGATAGTTACTATCTTTCTGATTAAACCGTCAATTCATTTTACTGGAATAAGTTTGATTCACATAGAATCGCACCATCGTTTCTTTGTAGTTGACAAAAGTTTGATTCATATAGAATCGCGCAAGTCACCTACCAAGAGCTTATTTGATGTTGGCTCAAGCAGGATTTCCATCTTCACGATGAATACTTAAGTATCACTCTGACTTTCTGGCAAAATCACAAGGATAATGCGTAGGACTCTTGTTAACAGCTTGTGAACTTATTGGTATTCAACAAGTGTTTGTAATGGAATGTGTCCTAATGAGATTTATTTTATTAATCTCTTGGCTCTAGACTCGATTAGTTCGTTTTGGTTTTAGTACTCGGAGGCTGGAGTAGACTGCCACTTATTCAATATCAACTAACTCGGAGTGAGAAAGTCAATAGAAGTTGTGTGTATCTCCATGACAAATGAGATAAGTTTCTTTTGAGAGAAACTCGAATGGCTAGGGAGAGTTGTGCATTGCATCACTAGGTCCATGGTGTCATTCTTCAATACCAACAATCATCTTTGTGATTTTGATAGATTATGTATTGACCCGGTTTCTGCCTAAGTTGTGTGGAGGGCTGCTTTATTTTCACCCTTTATCCATACATTTCTTTTTAATTCTTCAACCCCTTCAATGCTTACCAAGACGTCATTACTAACACCTTGTTGTGATTGTTCCAGTGTTAGCTCAATCTTAGTCGGCATTATTCCCTTATACTCATTCATCTCCAATCATACCTAAGGACTGCTATTTCTAACTATAGAGTGTCCTTGGGTAGATCCCTCTGGTTCTGGTTGGATCATAGGACTAATACCTAACCTAACCACCTTATGACTTCAGAATTGTCGTGAATTAAGATGTTGTTGGGTATGAGATCGTAACCATAAAACCTTTTCCGAAGAGTATCAAGCACTTTGAGTCGATTAGATCACTTATTATTTTCAAGATCACATTTTAATTACATTTCTCCCCTTATTTTAAATACTAATTCACTTAGTTTTTGAAATACCATGTGATTAAAATTTGTCATGAAAATTCTGTGGTTAGTCTTTGAAAAACCAAGTGTTTAAAATTTGCATGAAAATCCCATGGGTAGAAAATGTTTCAGCATGAATTATGTGGAACGCTTTCTGCTTGCTCCCCCTCAATTTTAAATATGTTTGACACCAAAGAAAATGATACCAAGTCATGTACTACAAAGAATATAAATTGAGGTTTGAGATAGATGTTAGTACATATAATTCTGAAAGATTATGAATGTCATTAAAGAATTCTTAAAAAATTGTGCTCAGACACTGGATCATCTTATAACATACAATCTATTGAGTTGTCATTATTATTACTGAGTTGTTATTAAGACTTTTTATATTGTTTTGAATACATAAGAATTGTCGTGAGATGATGTATCCAAAATCATTAAAACTTTGTTTTTCGAAAAACTCCACCTCAAAAATTGATGCAGTTGTAAAAACGATCGTCGTTGAAAACATTATGAGGGATGGAGTGTTGAACACACAATCTTGAAAGATACCATAAATGTAAAATCACTTTTTGTGAAATGTTGTCATGAAAGTCATTCTTGAAAAAATTGTGTTTAACATTTTAAAAAACATCATGTTAGAAGACTTCTCTTCTAACGCTAAGGATAAGCGCACTGAAACGTACACTCTCCTTTGTCACGAGGGTCCGAGTTGCAATCCAAGAGCGATTACAAGTCATAAAGAAAAATAGAAATAACATGTTTTGAAAGCATTTGAACTCTTGCTCGAACTTCATTTACATGCCCGTGTCAATATTAATCAACATTTCTAGGTATGTAAATGTTATCGATTCCAAGAGACATGTCGAGAAGATTCTTTTTGTGAAACATTTTTTGATTTTTTGATTTTGTATTTTCTTTTTGAAATTTTATATATTTGTATTTGTTTTTATATGTTTTATATGTTTTATATTTTGCTTTTTTTCAAAAAATATTTACAAGTTGATGTTTGAAGAATATATCAAGCATATTTATTTGCCAGTACCTCTAGTTCTGCTGGAGTCAAACATCTCATACCAATTTTTCTAACAAGATACTGAAACCTATTTTCGGGTAAGGCTTTAAAACATGTCAGCTAATTGGTATTCAGTTCTGACAAAATACAATTCAATTATACCGTTTTCAACCTGTTTCTTGATAAAATAATATCGAGTATGGATGTGCTTGGTACGGGAGTGTTGCACGGGGTTGCATGAGATTTCTATGGCTGACTAAGAGTCGCAATACAACAGTATCTTTTTGTAGTTGAAGCCATAATCCTTAAGCTGTGTCCTCATCCACATTAATTGAGCACAACTTGCAGATAACACCACATACTCGGCCTCTGCTGATGACATTGCAGTACAGTCTTGCTTCTTTGACATCCAACTGACTAATTTATCACCTAGGAACTGTATTCCTCCAAACGTGCTTTTGCGAGTATCAATGCATCCGGCATGGTCGGCTTCTAAAAAAGTTGTTAGTTTAAAGCCAGAATCCTTCGGATATCAGAGTCTCATGTTAATGGTACCCATTAAGTATCGAAAGATCCTTTTAACCTCTTTGAGGTGTTTTTCAGTCTGTCTTGCTTGATACCTTGCACAATAACATACTGCTTGCACTATATCTGGTCTACTTGATGTCAGATACATGAGTGACCCGATTTTACTACGGTAGTCAGTTTGGCCTACGAGTTTTCACTCAAGTCTGCATCCAGTTTAGGTTTGGTAGCCATTGGTGTACCAACGGTATCACATTTTTCCATACAATGTTTTTTAAGAATCTCTAAAGCGTACTTGGCCTGATTGATAAAGAAACCTCTTGGGGATTGGTGGATCTGAAGTCCTAAAAAGAATTTTATTTCCCCCATTAAGGACATCTCAAATCTATTGTGCATTAATTTTTCAAATCGTTTAGAAAATTTAGGATTTGTAAACCCAAAAATATTGTCATTAACGTAAATTTACACAAGTAGAATGTCCTCCCCATATCTTATTGTGAATAGAGTAGGGTCAATGGTATCTTTAGTAAATCCTTTGGACATCAGGAAATTTGAGAGTTCATCATACCATGTTCTTGGAGCTTGTTTTAATCCATATAGAGCTTTCCTTAGACGGTAAACTTTCTCTAGATGATCAGGATCAACAAACCCATCTGGTTGTGCAACATAAACCTCCTCCTTTAGTGGACCATTAAGAAATGCCGTTTTAACGTCCATATGGTAGATTGGAAAAGACTTGTGTGCAACGTAGGTGACAAAAATCCGAACAACTTCCAAGCGAGCAACTGGAGCAAATGATTCCTCGAAATCAATACCCTCTTCCTGAGCATATCCCTTAGCTACAAGTCATGCCTTATTGTGAATTACTGTTTGGTCTTCATCTTTTTTGTTCTTCCATAACCACTTTAGTTTGATTACGTTCTTGCCAAAGGGTTTGTCAATGAGTTCCCAGACTTGTAGTCTATCAAACTAATGAAGCTCTTCCTGCATTGCCTCTATCCACGTAGAATCAGCCATTGCTTCCTTAATGGTTTTTGGTTCAGCAGTACTCACGATGAGCGCGAACATACACATTTCAGGATCTGTTGCAAGTTGTCGTCTTGTTTGCATTGGCTTGGATGGATTTCCATGAACTTGTTCTAGCAGGTGATCTTTTGTTCATTGGTATTCTGAATCGTGTGGTTGATAGAAGGTATGCATATTTGAATTATTAATATTGTGTGAAGAAGACTCAGCAATTTCTCATACCGGTGAGGATTGATAAATTCATCTTGTTGGAACTGTGTATCTGCTACTTGATTATCATCGTTTTCCTCAACATTAACATTTATTAGAGTTGTTGGTTCTGTTGAAGATTGAATATTCGTTGTACGTGGTGTGTCTTGTTGTTTAGAATTGTCAGTGGGAGAAGAAGAATTGTTGACACTTGAAGTACCTGCAGTGAAAATTTCATCGTACAAAGGACCGAAAAGAAGATCCAAATCTTGTTGTGACGGAACTGTTGTATCAGCTGTAGGAGAAACATTTTGTTGTTGGGGGACGAGGCCAGAGTTGTCATAATCTGACGCCTTTTGTCGTTGAGGAACGAGGCCTGAAGTGTCATTAGCAACAGACGTCTCTGACATCTCTTTGATTTCATCAAATCTAAGATGTATGGATTCAACTATCAATTGGGTTATCTTGTTGTAAACACGATATCCCTTAGACTGAGTGGAGTATCCCACCGGAATGTATGGATCCCCTTTTTCTTTCATCTTATCCAGATTTTCACCATATCTGGTTAAGTAACACGTGCAACAAAAAATGTGAATGTGTTTAATTGAAGGTTTCCTATCATTGATGATGTGATATGCCATTTTTTCATGTGTCAGGATGATGATAGATCTGTTTTGAGTATAGCATGCGGTTGCAATTGTTCCAGCCCAAAAGAACAAAGGAAGTTTAGAAGCTGAAAGCATCGTGCGAGCAACCTCAACGAGAGTACAGTTTTGTCTTTCGATAATGCCGTTCTGTTCAGGTGTTCAAGGGGTGGAAGTTTGATGCTCAATTCCTTGTTCTTTGAAGAATGCATGGAGTGTCTTGTTTAAGAACTCTGTGCCTCTGTCAGTTCGAACAGAAATTACTAGGGCTTGAATATTTCGTTAAATCATTGTGAGGAAATCTTTTAGAACTTCTGGTGTTTCATCCTTGGATCTTAGAAATAGAGTCGAAGTATATCTGGAGTAGTCGTCTATAATTACCAGAATATATTTCTTCCCATTTATGCTAGCAACCCGCATTGGACCATATAAGTCTATATGAAGCAAATTTAGTCGTCATTTGGAACTTGGAACAGCCTTTGTCTTGAATGAACTTCTTTTTGCTTTACTCACTTTACAAGAAGAACATAGTTGATCCTTGACATATTTCAGTTTTGGTAAACCAATCACGACATCCTTCTTTGAAAGCAAGTTGATGTAGTCTAAGTTAAGATGAGAAAGTCTTCGATGCCATAACCATGTTTGAGTTGGTGAGGCTTTAGCCATGAGATAGATTAGAGTTAATGAAGTTGTTTCTTGAAGGGAAATTGTATAGAAATCAGATCCACGGTTATCGGTTAGTAAATCGTTTCCCTGAAGATCTCTAACGAAACACGTAGATTTCTGGAAAGCAACCTCCAAATCCACATCACAAAATTGACCAACCGAGAAGAGATTGTGATTGAGGCCTTCGACGTAATAAACCATGTTGATCGTTATATTTCCTTGAACCAGATATCCATAACCAAGAATTGATGCAAACTGATCATTGCCAAACCGAACGGTACCCAGATATTTTTCAACAAATTTGCACAGCAGCGTTAGAAATGAATAGGATGATTTGAACAATCTGCAAGAGAATTAGAGGACAAGGGAATACTTGACAAATTGGATCTTAACGTATTTGTGAGTTTTAAGACATTAGTTATCCTAGATGCATTATCTATAGCAAAACTAACTTTCTTTTTCACATTCTCATTCCTAACTTTAGGCACCCATTTTGTTTTTGTCTTAGGAACCTATTTATATCCTGATGGGCATTGTTGTTCAATCCACCATTTCTATGCCTTACTAGTATTCTCATACAACATCCTATAGTAACTCTTGGATTTTTGAATAGTAGATTCTGATGCAACATATTTGTTCGCTTGACTTTTGGGTTTTCTAGTACTAATTGGCACTACTTTAGGCTTCTTAGTTCTAGCATTCACGTTATTTAAATATTTAGAAACAAAAGCATCATGATTCGAATTAAACACACATTTTCCACAAGTAGCACAAACATCATTAACATTCGAAGTTCTGGATTTTAAACTGTCATTACTCGCAGTTACAGACTTTGTTTTATTAGAAATACTAGAAATCCTAGGGTGGTCTTCTACTTCAGTCTTCTTATCCTTCACTTGACTATTGTTTGGAATGACCTTATCTTTTATTTGAGTGCTCCTAAGTTGTGGTCTGCTAACATTAGTTCTATGAATTACTCCTGTAGAGGTAGACACACGAGGATTAATATTCCTTGAAGTCCAAGGCAGCCGAGGTGCTCTAGTTTGTGATGTCCTAGTATCAATTCGATACATGCCTGGTTTAATCACATTTGTGTTTCTTACAACTTGTCTTTTTGTTTGAGGTAAGATCTGTGTAGTGACTGGTTTTGATAAACTGTCTAACACATTAGTTTTGGTAATCAAGTTTGTTTGTGAAAATCTTTTCCTCTCAAGAGAGTCTGAAAAGGAGCCAGTTTGCCTAAAACTGATGGTTTTGGAATCCTTTGAGCATTTGGTTGTCGAACAACAGATGGTTTATCAAACTTAGTTTCCATAGATTTGCCTTAGCATTTCTCGATGAGTTTCTTTAACTCACATATGGCAATGTTCTTGTCTTGCAATTGAGCTTTCAAATCTTGTATTTCATGATATTGTTCATGTTTTTTTTGAAATACATTTGACGCTTTTTCTTTGCAAACTGTGTCATTTTTCATTTGTTCATGACATTGTTGTAAAGCCAGTTCAAGAGAAATCGAGTGTTTTTCTAATTTAGCAAAACTTCATAAAAGCTCAGTATAAACTTCTTTACTAACAGATTCAGTTTGTTTCGAAAACTTTTGTGCAAGACATTTATATTCTATCACTTTATGAAGATATAAGCATTGCAATTCATTGTGAGCATCTAAATCAGATAACGAATGCAAATAAGAACACATAACATCATTAGACACACATTCTTGCAAAAGTATATCATACATGTTTGAAAATTCTGCTTTATCAGATTCAAGTTCGTCAATTTCATTTTCAAGGGATTCAACGTACTTTAAATCAGCATGCATTTCTTGCTTAAGTTCATGAACAAATGTGAAACTATCATTCTGTGTCTTTATGGCAAGAGGCATCAAACATGTTTTTATTAGCACTTCCATATCAAGAGCAGTTGGGGCACGAAAATGATTATGAGAATGCTTTTCCCAAGCTTGATCAACAAGTTCTCTAAAGTGATTTATGTTATTTGTCATTACATTGTACGCTTGTCTACTTTTACTTATTGATTTTGAAACAGGTAAGAAACCGATGTTTTTGAAAATATTTGGTTTAAATTTCACAAAAGATTTTCTCCACATTTTCTTCCTTACTTCATTTGCATGTGCCAACTGTTCATTATATTCCTGTGACGTTGGTTTGAAAATTTCATAAAGACTATTTAGCTTTGTGTAGTCATAAGGTCTCACTAAGTCTTTATTCAATTTTGATCGACTCTCTTTTTCAAGAGTCAGAGTCTCTTCCCTATCGGGGACGAGTCTGTTTGCAGGATCAGATTGGTCATATGGGATCTCATACAAACATGGTTTCTCATATTGAGCCTTTTTGAGGTACATTGGATTTGCAAAGGTTGGTCTACCATTGAATGTTGGGCCTTTGGGAGCTAACATATGAATGGTTTGAATTGATTGATTCCTTTTGTAAACAATTTCATTCAAAAACTTTAATTTCTTTTCCATTGAAATCATTTTGTCGATGTCTTTTTCTTCTTTAAGTTTCAAATCCGTTATAACCTTTCTTTTCTCTTTGACAATACCTTCAAAATGTGACTTTGTTTGACTAACTCATCATGTTTCTCTTTGACAACTAAAATTTCATAGGCTTTAACTTTTAAACCTTCTTTTATGTCCATCTCTTTTTGAGCTAATAGTCCTAGAGCTTCATTTAACTTACGTTCAAGTTTGTCTTAGTCAACTGTACAGTCATTTAAGGCCTTGTACCTCTCAAACTTAGTCTGTTTGTTTTGGAGTGCAATTAAACAACTATCTTGAATACTATTAGACTCCCCCAGAGTTTTACTAGTTTCCGTAAGAATAGATTTGCACTTTTTCAATTCATGAGCAAGTGATGCGTTTTCTTTCTTTAATTGCTTTTGAATCTTTTTATTTTCATCAACATCAAGTTTTAAATTTGCAATTAAATTAGCAAGCGTAGCACGCTCATCTTCAGCATTTTGGTCAGTCTGAATATCATTATCACACATATCTGGTGAATCAGGAGTGACATTACTATCATCCTTTTCCACTAAACATGTGTTACTAGTGGATTTAGGTTGCTCATAATGTTGTCTCACATTGGCAAACACATTATATTCAGCATCGTTGTGTACCTGATCCAATGGCTTAGTATCAGTTCCTAAGTCTGTAGTAGAAACCTCCTAGATCTTTGCCATAAAACTGTAATGTGCTTCCAATTCTTGGTCATCAATCTCCTCATCCGTGTCCTCTAGCCAATCAGCTTGCTCTGCTTGTAATGGAACACCTTTCTTAGCTTGTTTGCACATCAACATCTTTTCCTTGTGATACGTGTAGTCTTTTACCCTTTTTGGTTTTCTGCATTCCTTAGCGAAGTGACCAAATTCCTTGAAATTAAAACACTGTATCCCAGTCTGATGCACTACCTAACTACCTACAGTCTCCCTAGCCCTAGCAACAGTCACTGTCCTCTGATTCCCAAACTGTCCAGTCTGATTGTCATTCTTATACCTTGGAGTAGTATCCACATTCTTGTTTCTGGAGTTTGAAGAAGTTCTGAGGTTGTTTTTGGTTGGTTTGTAGATCTTTTTGAAGTACTTTGCAATGAGTGCCAAATTTTTCTGCATGTCCTTATCTCTCTGAGCTTGTTCAGGATCACTGTCTTCTTTAGAAGCTGACTCATATGGAGGTGTGATTGGTTTCGCTATCTCTTTGCCTTTGAATTTGGTAGATGCATTAGATCTGGTGGAAGATGATTGTTTTGATGTTGGTGCATATCGTTTATGAGATTATGGTGCTTGATAATAAGGATCTGGATATTGTTGAGCAGCAGAAACAAGTGCTAATGGGTTGGTATTCTTGGCTATTCTCTCAACACATATTTCATTAACTTCCTTTTGATACTGTTTTAGAACGTCAAAGAGCTTGTGATATGAGACTGTATCCAAATCGTGTTGTTGGTTGACAATTGTCACAAACCTTGACCATTCTGGTTGAAGTTGTTGAAGAAACTGAATATTGACTTGCATCGTAGCAACTGTCAAGTTGTTTCTTATCATTTCATTTATCATCTTATAAAATCTGGAGTAGTAAGACTCCATGGACTCTCCATCACGAGAAGTGAATTTTCCAAATTCCTAAAAAAATTACTCTTGACGTCTTGAATGTTGAGAGATTCACCTTGTTGTAGCCTTTCAATAGCTATCCACATTTCATGAGCTGTCTTGCAAGCATCAACAGTTGAGTAGATTTCATCCCCAATTCCAGTCAATAGCAAATGGATTGCTTCCTTTTCTGATTCATAACGAGCTTTGTTTTCAGGAGACATAGTCAAGATTGTCTCAACTGCTGTTTGTTTTGGAACTACTGGAGAATCAGCTGTTGCAGGTACAGCTGGGACTGTGACAATAATTGGTTGGTATGGACCTTCCAAAATTCATTTTCTCAAGGCATCACCATTTGGTCTTGTATGAATGTATCTAAAGAAACGTGATTGCCATTGAGCATATCTTCCCGTTGCAAGCATTGGTGGACGATCCCTTGATCCAGCTGCCATGATGTTGTTATGCATTTGACTGTCGATTGTGGAAGTTGTGATTGGAATTGTCATGATGAATGATTTGTTAAATTATGAAGTAAAAATGATTTGTAGAATCTTAAGTAGGTAAAGTGATTGTTGTTGTGGATTGAAATCAATTAATGTTCACAGGATTTTAGAAATCTATGATTTAAACCGAGAAAAGAAATAGAATATTTTGCGGGATTTTACAAAATCAAGAAGAAACCGTGAAACAATGATTAATTGTTGTTGAAATCGTTGTTGATGTAGAAGAATCGGAGCTTTTGTTAACCATTAATGAGCTTAAAACGACAAACGGTGCACAATCTTTCAACTTAAAATGAGTATCGGTTGATTAAAACTCAAATAAGGACTAACGATGCAATTACGGTTCATTTTGGAGGGCTAACGGATGAATTATAAGATGTAAGGACTAACGATGTAACTAACTTTCAACTTTGAGGGTTAACAAACAAAAAAAGAATGAATTGTGAATTTGTCTTGAAAACTAGGGACCAAAAGTGTCAATTTCAAATTTTATGTTATTAATAAGACGAAATTCCCTCCTTTTAGATTTCTTCTTCATTTTAAATTTTATAAAAATGGAACGAATGTAAATCTTGTCTCGCGGAGTCGTACGGTTATCGACGGTGAAAACCAAATATACCACGATGATCGTTGCAAGACCGCGATCATAATGGTATATGTTATAAGTCCCGTAACTAACTGACACTCAAAACCGAAAAACCTGAAATTACTTAAAACTGCGAGTCCGGTTATGCTTGTAAACTGCGAGTCCGGTTGAGCTTGTAAACTACGAGTTCGGTTGAGCTTGTAAACTGCGAGTCCGGTTGATAAAGAAATGAGAATCCGGTTAATGAAGAAATGCGAATCCAGTTGATGAAGAAATGCGAATCCGGTTGATGAAGAAATGCGAATCCGGTTGATGAAGAAATGTGGATCCGGTTGATGAAGAAATGCGAATCCGGTTGATGATTGTAAACTGCGAGTCCGGTACCCTTTCTTTTGTCTTCAACAGAAACAACAAAACCTAAACGTCCTTCTTGCTATAATCGTGGATCTTGTCTCCTTGTCATCAAACCATGGACCACACAAGCAAGCTTAAAAAATAAGTTGTTGAACCAAAAATAAGCCACGAAAATGAAGAGCTTTTGGCTCTAGAATAAGCAAACTAAAATAAGCTCGAACTAAGCTTTTAAACCAAATGAGCTACGACAAGGACAAATAAGCTAGGTAAATATATGTAATGAAAGTTTTTTGGTTTCTTAAGAGAAAAAAGACTAAAGACAAGCTACTTCTAAAACCATATAAATAAGATATGAGTTGTTTTGAGGCTTAAAGATTTAAGCTTAAAAAAACTAGAAAACTAGATAATAAGACTTGACTTAAAAAGGTTTCAATAAGCTCGTAATAAGCTGATTGAAAAGAAGATAAGCCACGAAAGAAAAAAAAACCTTATAAGCTATTTTTTGTAATTCTAAATAAGCAAAAGAAAGAAAGAGTAGCCGAGAACATAAAGCTATTTTTGTTTGATAAAGCGTTTTACACAATTTATAAACCATAAACAAGATTGACAAACTGTTCCTGATAACTATTAAGATAAGACCCAATTACGTTTCATGAAGCCCAAAATCATATGTTATAAACGTAGGGACTGTTATCAAAATAATGAACAAAATAATCCAAATGTGAAAATAAGCTCAAAAAGTCGAATCAATAAGCTAAAAAACAAGTTACCACAACAAAAACACTAAACCCACTCGAGGCGGATGATACTAATTGTAGGAACCCGGATACACTTTCACTTCACCATGGTTTTGATAAGAAAAATAAGATAAGAGAAAAATGAAGAAAAGTAGAGAGATGTAGAGAGAGAAACTAGAGAGAAGAAAATAAGATGGTTAATTCTTACAAGTGTAAAATGAACAAATGAGAACCAACACCCTCTCCACACTTGGAGAGGGGTATTTATACTTGCATATGGCCGGCCTATTAAGGCTATAGTTGGGCCGTATGTTTTGTTCTTAGGCCGGGCTCGGGATTACAATGGACCTTAGTCCGGAACTAGTACAAGATTAGATTACGTTCACGAGCCCGTTTACCCTTCTTGCCTATTACAACATACATGAGATAAAGACCGAGATTAATAATATAATTTGAGGGTAACAGTTGTCCACCTTTTATGCATCCAAAACAAATGCAACATATTCAAAAGATGTTCGGTACTAACAATTTCGAACCTATGAGATATTGGGGACCAAATGTTTGAATTGTTATCGTTAAGAAGATATGCTTGGTAACAAATCTTGGAACCCGAAGAGTAGTTTAAAGATTATGAATACTCCAAGTTCATTATGGGTAACCAAAGAAATTGTCGACTTTATTAGCATATAATGAAAGGTAATACTATTTCGTAAGAAACTTAAGCGGTATGGAAACATACATAGGAAAAGGTACGATCTCTCTTTGTTAAAGCACATAGATTTAATATGTTAAATGTTAGGTAAAGATTGTGATAATATGCGCAAAGTAATATTTATCAAATATAATAGCAAAATCATTAAAGACGTAAAAGTCATAGATTAGGGAATGAAGATAATAAGCTTACAAAATATATAGTAACTAGAAATATGAATTAGAGTAGTCGCCCTAATGGTTACAATCAAAAGGGAAAGTGAAAAAGAAAAGAGAAGGAAAAAAAGAAAAAAAAGTAAAGGATAAAAAAATAAAAAAAAAAAAAAAGAAAGGAAAAAAAAGAAAGAAAAAGAAGGAAAAAAGAAGAAAAAAAAAAAAAAACAAAAAGAAAAAAAAAAAAAAAAAAGAAAAAAATGATAAAACTCCTATGATTACAAGTATTGAACTAACAAATGATAATAAAGGTGAGTCGGTAGAAAATATAAATTAGAATCATGTGTATAATATATTATAACTTATTATAATTACGTGTGAAAGTAGGCTCGATATCATGTTTAGTGTTTGCCTTTGTGCACGCTTCTAAGAGGTTCTCAAAAATCGCTCATGATGAAGCGTTTTAATATATCATCCGATACATTGAAGGCACTACTCACTTGGGATTGCAATATCCCAAGAAGTCCGGCATAGAAACCATAGTATATGTCGACTTTGATTATGTGGGGAGTTATGTGGACCAAAAAAGCACTAGCGGTATTTGTACGTTTATGGGATGTTGTTTAACATCATGGTTTTTGAAGAAGCAAACCGCTCTTGCTATATCCATTACCGAAGCCGAATACGTAAGCGCCGGAAAGGCATGAAAACAAACACTATGGATGAAATAAACTCCCATCAACCACGGCATTCGCTTCAACGACATTTCTATAATGGACAACAACTAAGTAGCCATCTAGTTAAGCATAAATCCCGTTTATCTCTTAAGCTGAAATTCGTTACTACTCTTTTCGTAAAATTTTCAAAGAGGAAATATATTCATCGATAAGTATGTCGAAAGAAAACACACCGACATTCTCTTAAATCTATTAAAAATAAGCCGCCTCTATTTATTTCTTCCGAATATAACCTAAAGAATATTTGATTAACGAAAAGTGAATTAAAACGTCACTTGCTCGTCGAAACTTCAAAATCATCTATCGACTTTAAATCTTAACAATGTAATTATTTCATCCGAAATAATTAAATTTAAAGATTAAAGTATCTTCAATCCGTCAAATTATCTCTCGTCCTTAAATCTCGACAACTTGAAAATTTCATCAGAAATAATTAAAGCTCATTTAGATAACAAAAGGTTAATTAAAATGTCGAGTAAAACTTCCTATATTACTTCGATATTGTTTCTCGCCATTAGATGTAGAAAACCAAATTATTTTATCCGAAATAATTAATATCTTTTTACTAAAATAAAAATAATTAAAATTTCATTTACTCATCAAAATTACCCAGAAATAATATTATTGGTACTCTCTTTCGTATGTCAAAAGTTATATACGAATTAATAAAAACTTACCAAAATCGAAAAACCAAAATTTTGATCGTCAGATAGGCGGCTCCCTTATCATTAAAGGGGACCGACCATGCTAATAAGGACAGGCCCCTTATCGATAAGGGGGACGGCCATTTAAATTTTGTGAAACACTCCTTGTGCAGTAAAATACATAACCAGACATCCCATTTTTGTTCTTCCCTCTCTCTCTGCGACTGTGTGACAAAACCCACCACTCCAAAACACCAAAATTTAATCTTTAAACTCTATATCACTCAAATTTCGCAAGGGACAAACACCAACAACTTGATTAAAAACACTTATTGTAAGCTTTTTCATCTTTTTCTCTTTCGATTTCATGTCTAGCATCAAATTTAGCATATAATCAAAATTGGACATTAACTTTTTTTATGATTAGGATTAAGCAATCCATAACTATCATAATTCCCGTAGTAGTAGGAATTCGAATTTTGCAATAGGATTGATTCAAGCATATTTCATTTTGGTCGAGATTTATATGTATATATATATAAATTAGAAATATTTTTTTTAACTCGGAAATCTCAAAACATGCTTTCATACATTGTTGATATATGCCAAAACGTTTAACAAATTCTAACAATAAACACGTACTTATTGCCAAAACATATATAATTCAATATATATTTTTCGACACTTTTGGTTAAATTTCACTAAATAAAGGAGTGTTTGGATTACTTCTTAGGTTTTTATTCTAGAGTCGAAGTAATCATTTCTCCACATGTGTTGCTTAAGGACTAATTTTAATTATTGATTTCTGTTTAGATTGCAACTCTTGCTATATATTTATTTGTATAATTGGTAATTTTTCTTGTTATCTTATTTAGGTGATAAACATGCCTCGAGCAATTGTTGGTGACACTTCACTTACCAAATCTTACATACCCAAAGTATCTGAAATACCTGGTATTTCCCTCGTTATTTCTCAATTATACAAACACATGGAAAACCATTGTATTCACGAGGGTCGAGTTATGGATGAACTCTATTACAAATCCAACCATATTGAGCGTTATTTTACTAACATTCATTTCAATTGTCTTTACGAAATTAATGAGCCAATTGTTCCTTGGTTCATTCTAGATTTTTATAGGTAAGTAACACTCCAAACAAGTGACTCTGGTCATCTTCTAATCTCGTTCATGATATAAAATGAATTCATCACTCTCTCGCTTGCAGAATTCGGACGAATTCTTCAAATTCCATACAATGGTTAAAGTGTCTTCACAAATGAATGTGATCTTGCATCTCTTTCTATCTTTCAAGAACTCGAAGGACCATATCATACCGAGCTTCCTACTCTGACAAATTCGTCAAACTCTTCAATTTCAACACATTGAGTCTAACCGTACTATCAAAAGCAAAAATTCATTCTCTCGCCAAATCAAATACTTACCAAAGAAATAAGACAAGACATGAAGCGTTAGGAAGAACTCATTTGTGAGAATGTGTTTGGACTAGGAGGCCATCAGGATAATCTTCCACCGTGTCTATCCCACATGTTATATTGCATTGTTGACGAACAATAATATAATCTTGCTTATTTCTTTGCCAAGCAAATTGAAAGTGCTCAGGCTACTCCAAACGCTAATCTACCTTATGGTATGTTCTTGACATGACTCTTTTGACATGTCATAGAAATCTATCCCCATCTGACAATGGCATTTATAATGTCGTTGATCGAGTCATGCATCGACTCGCTCTAAAACAAACTCAAAAACCCCAAAGTGATCGTGGAATGCAAAAAGCCCGTCACTTCATCTCATCATCATCCGTCCATCATTTTGGATCCTTATCTCATCATGAAAATGATGGGGAATATGAAGGTACATCCTGTGCTAGTACTTTATCCCCTACTTCTTTCCTTAACTCTCTTTCACCACTCACTCACCAAACATACAACATTCCCACAACCTCGCAATAAAGTAATGATCTTCACTTCGAGCGACAAATATGTTTTCTCAATCGTCAACAACAAATGCATGAGTAAATAAGAGGTAGATTCAAGTCATTTAGAAAAGCACTAAGAGGAGTATTGGAAAGAAGAAGAAATAAGTGAAGAAGAAGTTGTTTAAATAAATTTGTTTAGTTAAATTATTTAGACTTTATACTTAAGTATGTGTTCTTATTACTTGTTATGTTAGAACATTTATTTGCTTGGATGCGATGCTAGTCCGATTTATTCAGAGTAACTTGAACTTATTAAGAGTTAATGGTATTATTAGTCTTCATGTTTCCTTGTTGCTTGTAATTGCTTAATATGCCATATACATGCATTTTACCTTATTATTCTTATTACACGCATTTTCTAAATACATATATATAGTCACATACTTACCTTACACATAGGACTTGCTGCAAATTGACCACCAAAAATCATTTCCCTTACAAATTTTTAGCAAAATTCAAAATGTTGGCCACCTGGGAAATGTCAGATAGGTGGCCCCTTTAGCTTCTAAGGGCGGCCCCCTTAATGATAAGGGGGCCGGCCACATACTTAAGGGGGCGGCCTATCTAATCATGAGATTTACTGTTTCTTTATGCTTTTTGACTCTCTTTTACTTAGGCTCAGCTATCCTTACCCAGAAAACACGAACATCATTTAGAAATGCGTATACTAACTCAAATTCATACTACTTCTATACCATTTTCTTCTAATAAATTGACTCCCATTTTTCACTACCAATTCATCATCTTCTTCATTTATCATCAACCACCATTACCTCCATGGCATCCAATCAAGCTTCCACCTCCAAACCATCCAAAAGACCGAAGATTAATATCATTCCACCAAGATAATTGTTTATTGACCTAACTCAAGATGATACTAAAACCCCATCACTAAAACACCAACTCTTATCACCAAGTGCACCAAATGCACCTTTAAAAACAACATCCACTAGGGCCACTTCTTCATCCTCCATTGCTTCTAAACTCAAATCACCAACTTCTTCCACATCTCTATTAGCCAATGCCTACTTGAACTCACTAATTTCACCTCCTCCAAGAGTACCTCCACCACCTCCAACATAAGAAAGTGAACCCATAGACATTACCCTCACTATTTCACCAATAACTCCACTTGACATTCAATTCAATACTCCATCACCTCCAATGCCTTTACCACCTCTCTTTGGTCATCCTATTTCATTGAACCTACGTGAAGCACATGGAGCAACATGCTTGTGTTGTATCCATAACCATACACTTATCTTTGGCTTGAGAGATGAACTTTAATACATGTTTTCTTACATAGAACACATGCTTTCACAACCTCCATTTCCAAACTCTCCACCACCATTAATATCTCCAAACTACACATACTCTATGTTTAGTCACTTATGTTCTAAATAATTTTCAACCAACCTTTTGCTAGCAAGTCCTATGGCACTCTAGGAAAATTAGGACTTTTGTAGCTTTTATTCATGTATGATGTATTATTATGCTTCAAGCATAATATTTAAATTTCATGTATGCATGTTGTATTATTGTGTTTTATACACAATATTTTATGTTTAATGAATGCACTTGACCTTTATAAAATCTTATGTAGTCAATTATGTTTGTGATGGTTGGTTGACTTCTATTTATATAGTTGAGCTTAGTTGATAATTGATTAGCACAAATATGTGGCTATTAGTTAAGTATTGCATCTATAGTTTGAATATTTTTTCCTTAGTCTTTGCTATATGTTAGAAATATTAGTCTTGTTCCTTTTACTTGTTTTTGTAGCAAAGTTACCATAGCTTGCTTCCTTGGTGTCCTCAAACGAGGGGGAGCAACATCAAGGGGGAGTGTTTCTTCCGTCGGATTCATATTGATTTATCAACGAAGGCTTTTTTGATTCTACAAAAAAAGGGAGAAATGAAATAAAACTCGCTAAATACTTGTTTAATTTTTTTTACATTTAATGAGTTTAGAATTTGTAATCATCAAAAAGGGGGAGATTGTTGATAGAAATAATGCCTAAAAATGTTATTGATATTTTTCGATTTCTCTACGTTTTGATAATCACAAAATGTAAAAACGCTCTATGTAAAATTAAACGTAAACAAGTAATTAGTCGTAAATTTTCACTTCAAAAATTAATCACTTAAAGGTATGAATACATAAATGCTTAATTTATTTGTGATAAAAGGAATTTTTATTTTTCCTAAACCTTGCATTTTTGTAAAATGTAACAAACATTTTTAAAACTTATAGAAAACATTTTTGTATTTATAAGAAATATTTTATTCAAAATAAATATTTTGAATTCAAATTTTTCCTCTAAAATTGAATAAAACTTATTCAGAAAACACCTCTCATAGAAAAGACAAAAATGGGAGCGTCCTACTATGCGCGACCCCTTATAGGTATAGGTGGCCCCCTTAGTGATAAGGGAGCCAACAAGGGAGCTAGTGGGGCCGGCCATGTAAAACGCCTCCCAGCTTTGCCTATAAATAGTTGACTGTTTCCTATAAAATTTTCACCTTTTGCACTCATTTTCTTTCTGTTCAAAATCAGTTTATATATACAATCCTTTGATCATTTAATCTTAAGCATTTGTTTCCATGTGATTCAATCTTAGATCTTCAAGTGCAAGAGAAGAATACTTCTTATCATCAAGTTACGAAGTATTACAGCTTAGTTCGTGTTTACGTAACTTAGTTGTTTGTAGCGGATTAATTTCATTTATATCCTTTGATTGTAATGTAATAGGTTGGATCGGGTTAATTGGTTTAAGCACTTAGGTGACGTGGAATCCCTTGAAAGGGCGGTTAGTAATTTTAGGCCCTCAAACTACAAGTGGAGGAAGAATTTTTCTAGATAAATTAAGACTTCGACATTGGCTTAGTGTTGAAAATGTGTAAGCTTACTTGTTGACGGTTTGTTCCTCCGCCTAAAGGGGAGGTTCATACAATAGTGAAGAGAACTCTCGAGTTGCGTACTCGAGGAGTGGAGTAGGGCAAAGAGGAGCTTCGTTACCGAACTACTATAAATCTGTGTGTTGTGGTTTGATCTTTCTAACTCTTATCTCTTGTCTTACAAGTTTATATTATTAATTATTTTCATTTATTTACTTAACTAGATTGTTCATTATGTGAGTATAACATTGAGATCAACATAAACTCAATGCTAACTTTTTAATACACAAATGATAAAAAAATTTAAAAAGCGTAAACTATTCAAACCCCTCCCCCTCTTCTAGTTTCACAATGGTATCGCGAAGCCACGTCAAAACAAGATTTTTAAAATAAACTGATTTTAAAACCGAATCGATCTAGGAATTCGGAAAAAATATAGAATGAAATCTATGCAAAGACCACCACATTTGAAAGTGTTGGATTTATTTACTGAAACAATAGATTCGAAACTTATGTGAAATCAAAAGATCTAGATCTTTGGCATGCTATTATCTATGGTGATTTTCCTCCCACTCAAAATAATTCTGAAACTAAAAAGGATGAAATTGTACCATTTGACAAACAAAGCAATGATCTTATAAAGAAACTTGCTAAAAATAATGAAGCTAAAATGATAATTTATAATGCTTTGCCACGTAAAGAATACGAAAGAATTTTCATGTGTAAAACCGCAAAAGAAATTTGAGATACTTTATTAATCACTCACCAAGGTAATAGTCAAGTAAAGGATAACAAAATAGATCTTATTGTTTAACAATATGAACAATTTATGATTCCGAAAGAGGAATCGATAGATAATGCTTTTGCTAAATTTAACACTATCATTACTAGTCTAAATCAATAGATAATGCTTTTGCTAAAAAAAAATTAAATTTCCAGATTTTTTTAATTCATGTCACAAGTATTCTCTCCTTTATTTTAGTCTGTTTCTGAGGATGGAATTACATCTTGTTATGATCTATCTTGGTTCGATTTTACACTAGGTATAGTCGTTTTTGTCTTTGATTTTCAGGTTATATTTGATAAGAAGAGTTCGGAAGCTCTTAATATTTCACTTGGACGATCCTTGGATGAAGATTTAGCCGGTTTATCTCATCTCTTCTCCGATATTGAGCAAACCACATGAGTATTAGTTTCTTTCGCCTTTTATTTATTTTCCTTTTTCTCGTATTTCGGGTACCCTTAGAACATTAGGGACAATGTTCAACTTAAGTGTAGAGGGTAATGAAAGTCTTAGAAACTATCTTTTCTTTTGAATTTGCTTTGTCATTAAAATGATGTGTAATATACCAAAACATAGTTTAGAAAGGTAATTTTGACCTAAATTTTAAAAAAATTATGACATATATCGATAAAACTGTAGTATTAGAAGCGTCTCATGGATATGAGTTGTATAACTAGCACAAAAACTATACCACTCAAAAATTCCACCCCAAAAATATGAGGTTCCCCCTAGATCTTTATGAATATAAAAGCATTCATCTTTAATGCTTATGAGAGTATACCGCTAGTGTTATAGATTCTAGAACTTGCTTTAGCGATGCATCCCAAGACTGCTAGTGAGATCGCATTTGTGTGATTAGGATTTACTAAGTGATAAGAGGCATTAGTATAATCCTTGTTTTTAGCCTGTATTTGTTATAGTTATGATGATCTGCTTGGTCATATAACTACCCCCACACTGTTGCTTCGTACTCATTTTTAGTGCAAGATATCCCTAGTACACCCCTCTATGCCTATCCTTTTTATTTTCTTCTACTAAGTATTTCGGGACGATCGAAAAGGGATTTCTTTGGATGGAGAAATTCCTGAATAGACTAATCTGGATTATTTAATACTTGAAATTTGTGTACACCCCACTAAATGTTACACCCAAATCGCCTTAGCCTTTCTTGTATGTACTTATTTATAGTACATTATTGTTATCACAATTGTTTAACCCTAGTCAATTGTTTGCATGATTACATGGTTGCTAAGTCGAGTCTATTTTTAGTGTATACAGTTTTGGTACAATTGGGAGTCATGGTAGTTATTTATTTTATAGAGAAATGGTGAAGAAAGTCAAATTATTACCCCCCCCCCCCACATACATGCTTAATAAACTCCATGTTTGTTGATCCTTCTAATTCAGTTCATTCGTTAGTTTATTACTGAGTTATTAAAAAACTCAAGTGTAGGGGTGTTATTATAAACCTTGAGTTATGTATATTATTTATTTTCAAGCAAGTGGCAGGGCAAAAGTATCTATAAAAAATAGAAAAAAATAGGAAAAAATGAAAAAAAAATGATAGAATATACGGGATCTTGTATTTATGTCAAGAAAAGAAAAAAAAGAGTTTGATGTAGAGTTGTGTAGGAATAGTAGAGTTTTGTCGAGTCTTGGCTTAGCAACGCCTTATTACATGTAATCTTGTGAATGATTAACTTGCCACCAGTAAAATATCCCCCATTATCCCTAACCGTGTTTTCTTAACCCTACGCCTAACGTTACAACCCTTTAAAACCTCTTTGATAGTAATTCCTAGGTTCTTACGCCAAGCGGTGGAGGTTTTGATCCTTTATCAAGCTTATGGTACTCTATATGCTATGACAGGTAGTGAGTGTAATTTTTCCGTTTCCAATATTGTTACAATTCATTATACACCGAGTGAAAGAGAGAATCCAAACACTTATGTGAAGTGCTAGTATATAATTTCCGTGCTTTTAATTATAAGGTTGATCCGGTTGTGCCATAAATTATCTTAACTTAGTAGGTTAAATGCCTTTGACTTTGCTATTTACTAAGTAGAAAAGTCCATTTGCTTGAGGACAAGCAAATCCCACGTGTCGAGGTATTTGATAAGGTGTCATTTTATATACTTTTATGGGGTCATTCAACCCCATAAATAATGCTAATATACTCTATTATTGCACTAAATCCTTTCTTTTTGTAATTTTAGCATTTTTTTAGAGCACTTGGATGAAAAGTGCATGATTTGGACTCAATTCGGGAAGAAACGGGGAAAGAACACAAAATTCCATGATCGAGCTCAAGACCTGGTGAACAATAGATGGAGACGGCATCGCAAAAGACCCATGACGGCATCATGGTTACAAGGTGACAGCGTCACGGTTTGTTGTGACGGCGTCACAAGATAAAGATGACCTTTCAACTTGTGCGTGAACTAATAGATATTGTTTTAAACATAACTCCTTCATACGAACTCTGATTTTGACGATTCAACTGCCCATGCGACCACGACGAGAAGATCTACAACTTGTTGGAAAAGACTGGCTGACGCCATCACCCTTTAGGTATGACACCGTCACAACCACCGACTTAACATACTTTATATATATATATATATAAAAGAATCATAATTTCATTTTTTCCAAGCCCTAAACCCTAAGTCTAATATGAGATTTAGGGGGTGTTTTTCGAGCAACTTTGTGACCCTATATCATACCTTAAATATCTTGTAATTATGGGTTTTCTATTTAATTCTTATCATGATTATACCCTTAATTACATGTGTTGATCTTGTCCTTACTTATTTTTATTTGATTATGCTAGGCTAGATCTATATTGTGTTTGCTTAGATGTTATAATCCTTCATATTTGTCAATACAAATGAACCGTATGTCTTTTACTTCATTTAGAAATTTCCAGGCAACACTTGGAGTATCATCCGAACATTCATCATCGGGTATTGAAAATGGTTTGGAAATTTTGTTTGAAACACCGACCATTTTGGAAGTATTTGAAAAATACACCTATTCTCGTGACTTGGCCTTTTGAGAAACAAAAACCTTAGAAAGTTTATTAATTTTTGCATAATTTGCTGGTTTTACTTTTTTGTTCAATTGTTTCATTTTTAAACGACTCTCTTGAGCAAGTTGCAGTGTCTCCTTTGAATCATACACAGCAGGACGATCATGCTTTTCTAATAATACTCTGCCATTATACAAACTCTGATGTTTCAGCTGAGCTTGCTTAAGATAAAAAGGATTTTGTTAACCCAAAGCCATTTTCTGTTCAGTGTAGTAAAACGAGTCTGGCTTAGGTGAAAGCATATGCATCGTTTGAATCGATTGACCCGTTTTAACCAAAATGTTATCTAATTCCTTTATATTTTTCTCATATTGAATTTGTTTATCAAGAAACTCGTCTTCGCGTATTTTGAAATCACTTTTCAACTTTTTCTTTTCTTCTTGAAGAAGAGAAACAGTTGATATTTCTTTTGAAAGCTGGTTATTTAGGTTTGCAATTTCCTCATTCAAAGTCGTTATTTGTTTAGCAGAACTTAAGTAAAGATAATTTATCTTTTTAATAAGACATTGTTCTTAATAAACATAATATTTATAACCGGTTTCAAGTTCATCAAAATTTTCCTTATTGATTTCAAAACTTTTTTCTAGTCCCTTATATCTCAGTGGTCAAATTGGCATTCGTTTCTTTCATTTTGCGATTGACCGTGTTGACTTTCTCAACTTCAGTGACCGAATTATTATATAATGATTCAAAAAAAACACGTGTTTCCTCAACAGTTGCAGGATGATATTCTATTGTTCCTCTAGTATGTTCCACACTAGATTCCATAGAGATAGTATAACAATAGCTAGTTATGTTCAATTAAACCTACTATAGGCTCATTAAATAGGGTTCTTAGTAGAGGTCAGGATATACTGCTCTATCTTGAGGTAAAAACATATTTAAATATCTCATTATTTTATTAGTAAAAGAAATTCATATTCGTGTACCTGTCAGTTGATCATCTAAATCATAAACGGTTAGGCTTTGGGGGGAAAGTCTGATTACCCATGGTGGTCTGATGCTTGCTGGCAAATATTTCCATCCGAAGTAAAAAATGCAGCTAAAATTGACATGACTTATCGCTCAATCTCGATCATTTATAGTCCTTACAAGTCATGCATCAAATACCAAAATTCTTATCTGAGTGGGAGTCGAGCCTAGGCTTCTTCTTTGAGCGAATTCAGCAACTGAGTGTTGAGAGAAATAATGACTAGCCAAAGTCGCCGACTTCTCCTTGGTCTCATTGTGTAGTGTCGCTAGCGATATATGACCTAATTCAGCTGGCTTGGCAAAGTTTGTATTACAGTCTGTATCTAGTTGATTTCACATTTAGTTTCGTATAATTACCTATTTATCCTCAGCCCGTAAGGCTTAGCGATCCAAGATTACTAATTACCATGTGTAACATCTGAAATTCAGCAGCAGAATTAGCAATCCTGAAGGCAACTATATAACATATATATATAATACTATATAGTATACATATAAAGTAATGGCACATATGTATTACTTATACATATATATAAATACATATAATATAGCCCATATATAATAATTAACACATATATATAATATAAGTCACATGTATAATCAACATACGTGTGATATTAACTAACACCATAATAAATTAATATTAGACTTACATATGATAAATAAATTATTTAATTTCTATATATGAAAGTAGTATAGCACACAGCAAGTATATAATAAATAAATTTACTATATATTACTACCACATATATGTTAGTAATACAGCAATATATATATTAGAGACAACATATTACAATTGATATATATATAATATATAATATATATTAGTAGTATAAATATTAAAGAGTTTGATTATAATAATACATATATAATAATATAGTTCATATATACATATATACATTATATATATAAGGTATACATGATATGTTAATAAATAATAATATTAATATATTAGAATATATAACTTTTTGTATTTTATCATAATTATACTAATTACATATATTATACTACTAACATAATATACATACGCGATGAATATATCTATAATATTACATATAGGTATGATATATGAGTAAGCGATATATTGTATGAGATTATAATATACCCATCATAACATATGATATAATTATAAATATAGCTACTAACATATTATATAGAACCTATTATATAAACACATATCATTATATATATGAGTATAACACATAGCATATGAAATATAGTAGTAGTTTAACACATATCATATAATATATAACGATATATACACATACATATAAATGATACTAGCTAACTATCACAATATAATATGATATAGTATTATTAGTAAATGAAATTAGTAATGATAAGACAACAACACACAACACACACACACACTATATATAATTATAGTAATATTGAATAAGTACTATATATACGTATATAGTATACATACATAAATAAATTAGTAGATACGGTTCATTACATTTAATTATATAAATGGGAATCCCAGTAGACGAAGTGTTAAATTAAAAAAAAATAATGCTATGTGGATAGGAAAAGTATATACATACATATATATATACATACATTTATATATATGGATCCAGTGAGAAGTAAATTAAAATAAGAAGTGGTGAAAAGTGACTAAAATCACACATTTGAGATGCAACGACTTGCATTAGATGCATTTCTATTCATTTATATGCACCATGTTGAGTTTCGAATGTTAATTTGATGTGTAGATGTGCAAATTGATTTTCATGATTTTGACACATATTATATAATGATTCAAAATAAACACGTGTTTCCTCAACAGTTGCAGGATGATATTCTATTGTTCCTCTAGTATGTTCCACACTAGATTCCATAGAGATAACAATACTGTTATTTCATTAAACCGTACATGGCTCAGTAATGGGTTCTAGTAGATCAGTATACTGCTCTACTTGAGGAAACATATTAAATATCTCATTATTATAAAAAAATTAATATTCGTGTACCTCAGTTGATCCATCTGAATCATAAACGGGAGCTTTGTCAGTCTGAGTACCAAATGTCGATGCTTGCTGCAAATTTTCTTTCAAGATGCAGTCTGCATTAACTTCCTCAATCTCATCAATATCCCTTGCAGCATGCATCAAATCAAATTCTTTATCTTTGAGTTGGATCCCTGCTTCTTTTTTTGAGCAATCAGCAACTGAGTTTGAAGAAAAGCATCATCCCTTCTCCTTGGTCTCATTGTGCAGTTCCTAGCATAATGACCCAATCCTCTGCAGTTGTAACATCGTATCTGATTTCCATTGTTCCTATTA
>BQNB010020096.1:0-46320 GCA_026074375.1 Tanacetum coccineum | reverse complement strand
ACACTGAAAACTCGTAATTGAGCCCTCTATTTATAGCTTCTGTCCGTTGGTTACATACGCCGTATGTAATGAGTTTACATACGCCGTATGTTGGATACGCCGTATATAGATGAATTCAATACGGCGTATTGAGTTGTCTTGGAGTAGGGACCACGTATTGATATCTTCCAGAATATTCAAACATGCATACGGCATATAGGATTGTCCTGGATACGGCGTATTGATCTTGATCACGTGTGTCTTTTGGTGAGTACAGGCACAGATACGTCGTATCCTTCTTAGATGGATACGGCGTATTTGTCTTCCAATACAATTCTTCAAATATTCCTTGTTTAAGCTTCAAAGTGCGCGCCTTTTGCTAACTTTCACCAACTACTCTATGATTACTGCAATTTCTCAAATGTAAACGATTAAGTACCAATTCTTTACAGTAATTATATATAATGGGTTAATTTTACGGGATAAATGATACAATAAAATAGACGTTATTTGATGTTATCAAATATCCCCCCACTTAAATCTTACTTGTCCTCAAGTAGCCTTTAGAAGTAAACAAAATGTATCCCTAAGGATATTTTCCGTTAAAGCACTTTTTCGATTAATTACAAGTACACAACCAAAACACCTCACGAAATAGGAAGATGAAAACACTCAAATCACTCAACTAATCTATGTGGTAACATGTAACTAATTCGCTCATTTGCTCGGTCATGACGAGTATTCTATCATAAGCTTGGCAAGGATATACATCTCCACCGCTAAAGCTAAGGAGTAACAAGTTTATAAAGATAAATATGGGTTTGAATGGAAAGGTGTACGGTTGATTACTCTAACATATCTTTCATCGATCTCAATGTTCCAGGAGGGCGACAAAGACCACACATACACACCTGGAACGCCAAGATAGACACATGTGACTGCTCACTCCCATCCTCAAAAAAGCTAAAGATTAGGATTAGTAGAGTAATATAGGGTAGGAACCTTCTAATTTTCACCAAAAGTCATAAACCAACGAAGCAGCTGAGACATGCATACACACCCGAATCCATGGGATAGACACACACGCTTGATCACATCCTCGTTCGAGTAAAACCAAAGGTTAATCATTAGGTATGAGGGAAATAAATTGGTGTTAAATAAAAAAATCAAGAAACAAATAGATTAAGACTAATATACAAGTTGCTAGACACTTAATTTCCCGACCGTTATTATGATAGAGACACTCCTATATACAACGTCTTGATCATAGATCAAAAACAACAACCTAAGTTGGCGTTCCCATAACGGTCAACTTCCCAATCTTCCCAAAAACTTACATACTTTACAGGTAAGCGGCGATATCTTCCACTTTGTACAAAAATTTACATCGTTGATTTCTTTGACGTATCAACGAATAATCGATCATTCGTATAATTCCTTCGGTAATTCTTGAAACGATTATCAAACTTTTTTTTCTTCTTTTTTTTCTTTTTTTTTATACCAAACATTCAAATCTCGGTGTAGTTTCACCATCTTCACGATCATAATAATTCCGGATAATTCCTTCGGTATCTTCATCGTTCTTCGGATTCACCAATAATTGTGAATGTAGTAAAATCACATGAGCTTTGACTACTAATATACATTCCCATTTGCAATGTGTAAATTTTCGACCATCACCAAAGATAGAAAATGACACAAGACTCGGGAAATACAAACTCTACACTTTAAGCAACTAGCAACTGTAAATTAATACTTAAAAATTAAACTTAATCTAACAGGGTAGGTTAAGGTGTAAGGGTGTAACGAAACAAATAATTAGTGTAAATTCCTAAAGGATTGGCTCTACGAGTTGTTCTAGTGGATCATCACTCTAAATATGAGAGTGGAAGGGTTTAAATAAGGTTAACCTACACTAACCGTGGTAGTTAGTGAATAAACAACATGTATAAGGCATTTGGTTGTAATCCTAAATCCCCCCACTTGAATTATACAACATCCTCGTTGTATATATAAAACATTAAATACGGGAATTTAAAAAGAATTAGAATGAGAAACTCCCCTGATTTTTGCTCGGTAGATTCTCTAATTTGCATTTATGAGCAAGATTTTGTGTTGAACAGCCGTCTTGAGGTTTCAAGACTCCAACACTTCAAGATTTCCATATTCATAAATTCCCCACCAATATTCGTCAATATTTCCTTCACGGGGTCCTGCGTAAAATATAGGAAAAATAGGTGCATTCCTATCTTGGTAAAATAAACTAAAACAAACTGAATACGGGTCAGTCTGTGGATACGGCGTATTAAATAATTAAATACGGCGTATTCGCAGAACTGACAATAATATTTTTAAAGTGCATAAAAAGTAAAGACTGATAACGTCCAGATAATCAATACGCCGTATGGGGTGGAACGGATACGCCGTATTGAAGTCTGGGAAGACAGACTCGATAACAAAATTAAATAACATTCCGGGTAGTCTCCCGGGAAGCACTTTTGTTTACAACGAAGTCTTTAAGTTGGACTTTTCTTCAGCTTCCTTTTTATTCCTTGGTGCGCGCCACCTTCCATCCTTCATCCATCATACGAAAGATTTCTTGATATGTACGGCATGCATTATTTCTTGTTCTTGCTAGATCGTCGTATTTATCTTCTTTAATAGCAACATATTCTTCGCCTTGTCCAAATGAATACTTGATCATCTTGAATATTTGTATCGTGCATACCGGTGGCTCATGAACTTCACATAATTCTTCTCTTTCATTATCATCATTATTTGTCTTATAAGTATCATCATAGTTTGTATATATGTCCCATCGTCTTATTTGTTCATAACTTGACTCATCATCATTATCTTTGATAAATCCTTCCATGATAGCCTTGTTTTTTAAAGCTTTATCTTTAAGCTCACTATCTTCCAAAGCTTCATACCACTCGTAATCTTGATAATGGAGTTTATTTTCAATAATAAATGTTCCTGTTAAGTTTCCTCCATTACGGTATCCATCATTCATCCAACTATATGTTGGCCATTCCGATCACCCAGTTTTATAATTGAAAGGCTTGCAAGTATGTATGACTGGCTTCGGTTCTGTCCAAACTCCAGTGTCAGTCCATAGTTTCTCATCAACCCATGGTACATCCTTATTCCATTCGTAGATCCATTCGTCTTTGTAATCACCATAGGTTTTAATTCCCATAATATCTTTTGTAAGTAAGTCTGGATCTACCTTTAGAAGATAATTAAATTCGTTGAATGCTGAACAGATAGGTGTCTCATAGTCAAATATATTAGTGTCGATTCTAAAGACTTCAGCAATTTCATCTTCATTATCAGAAAATTCTTCATCAGTGAGCTCTACCTCATCATCTCCTCTGATCCATTAAATCCATAATGCTTTCATAGTATAATGATCCATTGTTTTGTAGTTGAAAAACTTTAATCCCAACCATTCAGTAATGCAATATTAGACGGATCAAATCCCATATCATCAGCTTCATGCTCCGAATCATCATCTACTCTTAAGTCACATGGCATGTTAGCAATTTCAACTTCATATGTGAATAAATCGTCATCCATTTTGCTTAATCGACTGACTTCATAGTTGAAAACTTCAAGTGGTGGTGAATCGCAAGTGAGCGAATCATCTTCGACCTTAATATCCTTAATTTTCTCGAACTCTCCTTTGATAACCTTTGTCATTCTTACTGAAAAATACCCATAAAATTATCAGTAGAACCAGCGAGGGAAAGGTATTAAAAAAATTAGCTTAAAAGTTCCAAGAATTTTATCAGATGATCAATACGCCGTATCCAACGAAAGTGGATACGCCGTATTTATCTGTTGGGATGAATACGATGTATTGGACAGAGAACTGGATACGCCGGTGGAAGTGGATACGCCGTATTCTACTGTTGACGAGAACAGTGCATTCAAGAAAAACAATTAAATACGCAAAAAATTAAACACACAAATATATACAAGCAAACAATTAAAGATAAATATACAAAATATACATAATATACAAGAATATACACTAATCTAAATTAAACTAATCCTAAGGGTTAGATCTAATTTAATGTTAAAAACCAAAATATCAAAATAAAAATCAAGATAGATTTTCACTCCCTGACAACGGAGCCAAAAACTTAATGTGTCGTTGTGTGGTGTATATTTTATTGTTTCAAGTTTTAAATTTGTATTTTGCCAACTCAACCAAAAACAACACTTTAACGGGCAGTGTACCCGATCGGTAGTAGTTTCGTGGTAAGTAGGGTGTCGATCACTAAGAGCGAAGTTAAATCTATCAATTTAATTAATATCTTGGTTATCTAATCTATGTTAATTCTATTCTAATCCTATGTTAAACCTATGTCAGTCTAAATCCTAATTCTAACAGGAAAAGGGGGTTTTCAGCCTGAGAGACTGGCACGGTTTGGTTGGTGACTACAATCAATTCAAGACACTGTTACCCACGCAAGCTAATAGACAAAAGATAAAAGAGCGGTCGAACCTTATATAAGAAAATTGTATTAACCATTATTAATCCAATTAGAACGTTGGTTTGTTTATTAAGTGCAATGATTTCTTCTCTCGAGGTGGCATATCATTCTTAAGACTTAGGCATTACATCATCCTAAGACCTAGACACATTAATTCTGTCACAATTAAAGCATCCGCATAAAGCATCCTTATTTGTTGATTATAATCTATCTTAGGGATTAAAGCAATGGTGATCTTGTTAAACCCTAGCTCATAGAGACTTTACCCACTTACCGCTTAATGGCAATCTATACACTAGTAGTCCACTTGTCCAACTATCCAATGGAATCAGAACGTTATTTGTTGAATTATCTAGGTCACCTGCTAGTCAACACGATCAATAAACCATCGATTCTTTTTATATAATAGCAGAAAATGATTATAGTTCTCAACACATGTATTAAAGAGTTCCGATCCCCTAAGAAAATTTTGGCTTGTGATAGAAACGTTGGTTATGTTATTATTAAGTGGCATGATTTCTTCTCTCGGGTCGCATATCATTCTTAGAGACGTAGGCATTACATCATCCTAAGACCTTGACACTTAATCAGTCTGTAGGAATTGAACATATAAGCGATTCGGCCATATGAGAAGATATTCCCTATTTCTGTTTGTTGATTATAATTCTTATTGACTTATGGATATTGAATCTCAATAGCAATGGTTGATCTTGTTAAATCCCTTAGCTCATAAGAGACTTTACCCACTTACCGTGTTGATAATAGGTCAATCTATACACTAGTAGTCCACGTGTCCAACTATCATAATGGAATTAGAACGTTATTTGTGTTATGGAATTATCTAGGCTCACCAAGCTTACGGTTAAACACTGATTAATGTAAAGAACGCATCACGGCAATATCTAAATCTATTGACTCGTTAAGCCTGAATGCGGTATCATAGAACTACCTACGATCCTTAGTTAGGACCAGTACTTGTGTAAACTATTAGTTCTGATGTATAGTAAGTGTTCTGCATCTATATTGGAGAGCTATCCAAGGACTCTAGAAGTCGCTTGGTATACATTAGTTGGATGCTAGATCAGTTGAATGATATGGTCGCTAGAAAAGCGCGTAAAACAATTATTAATTGATAAACATAATCAAGCACCTCAACGATTAATCAAGAAATCGGATATAAACAAATACCAAAACATTAAGATCTTCACATAATAATGGCTAATACCCGAAGGTTTTAACATTCAAATGTTTTTTCATAATAAATACAAGAGATAATTAATTAGCCAAGGTAAAAATTACCGAGTTAACGAATGATACCAAAACTAAACGATTACAATAAAGTATATGGAATTAACGATGTCTATTTTGGTAATTGAATACGTTGCTCGCCTCTTTTGCTCTTTTACTCCTCTGGGTAATTGACTTTTGTGGTTTAGGTATCGAAAATTATGATATACACACTTAAAAACTTTGTTTTTGATTGTTTTTTATTTATAAGGTCTGGAAAGACAGTACACCAAAATGTAGGTCAGCAATAGCAATGCGGCTATCTAAGAGGCTACATCCATGTTATTGGATAACCGGCATTCATTGGCAATGATTTATTGGTGTATTGCCCAGGTGTGGATTAATACTTCTACTCATAGAAAATATATAATATAATATGATTATCTTTTTTGCTATATCGATGAGTGAACGGTCGGATATGAGACGTCCTCTGAGAGATTTACCGGGCGTTAATATGATTTTACACATGCTCCTTTTAGTGGCTCTAAATCTAGTTCTCCAAGTGAGTGCAATCAGGATACCGTCTATATCTTCTGCTTTTGAAAGGGTGATATCTGGGGCATATAATGGTGTGTGTTCAAGTTAAACGCTCGATTAATACCCTACGAACCCCCCACACCCGACCCCTCCAACTTTATAGTATATGTCTTCTTTTATTTAAGCTCCAGAGAAGTTGAATGCGTTGCGCTTGTTTGTAAGTTTGTCAAGCCTCATGATTACCTCTCATAAATTACTTGCAAAGTGTTCTAAAATTATCTAACACATGATTTAATTAACAATTCTTTACAATAACTATAAAAAATTAGGTTAATTCATGGGATTAATGTGTCATAAGAGAGCTATAAAATTGTTTCGCGTTATTATATTTGATTTGTCTACTACGCTCAGATCAATGTTAAGGCAAGACAAGCTATGAAATGACTGTCTTTGATTTTTTTGGGTACAGATGTTAACGCGCACTTGTGGGATGTTTGGGAACAATGCTACGGTGTGTCAATTGTAGCGGCAAACGCTGTTGTCTAGGAGAATGCCTTTTTTGCTAGATTTCCATGAAGTCTAAACCCTGATAATATTCAGTTAGAGGAAAGGTACCGAAAGGAGGCGGTTCGAGACTTGCATTAGTGAGATGGTGTTTGATGCTGAATAATCAGTGAAGTGATCTTTTAGGATTAATGCTAGAATTTTAAATATCTTTTTCAATGTTTGGAGAATATGTTTGAGTAAATGATCAGCAATTGTGATTATTGCTTATTATGTGTGCTAGAAGATAAGAAAGTAAGTTTATGTGTAGGATGTATGCTACACATTATTTTCGCTCTCTGATAGGAATCCTGCGATCTGTACTTGGTGTTTTGGATACTCTAATAGTATAGTCGCAGATTTTAACGTGGGTCACATAGAGTATGTTGCTTGTGATGCCAATGGGGTTCTTGAGTAAGAAGTGAAAATGAAGACTGAAGAGTAAAGTGAACATGTGATGGAGATGCGGAATTTTGTCTGTGGAAGAAACTGCAACGTAAGTGAATAAGGAGTGGCAGGAGACAAGCCTGTGAAGTGTCAAGGAGTATAACATGGTGGGCTAAGTAATTCTTACTCTTAAAAGATTTAACTAGAGTTAGCCTTTTTTGAATGTTTCGAGAGAATGGTTTAAGACACAGAAAGTTGTTGATAATAAAGGATGAAATTGCCATTACATCCGAGAGATTAAGACTAGACTAAGAACATCAAGACGAACATGAGAGTGTGAAGTTGAAGAATCGCGCCTTCACTCTATATAGCCTCCCTCTTACCAAATATGACAACTGAGTACTGTGCAGTTCTGGTTTACATAGTGGAAGTTAGAAGCTCGAATTTACATGTGTTCAGAGTTGAGCGTTGTATTGAGAAGTTCAGTGCATTTCGCACGCGCGCTCAGGAGAGATTAAGGCGTAGAAAAGTGGAGAGATAACTTTCAATGTAGGGACGCGGTGCTGAAATATTTGTCTCTTTGTAAGTGGTTAAGAGTAACACTAAGGAATAACTTCAAACCAATCTTCCGTGCAAGTTAAGCTGTTTCTAGATCTAGTTGTAATCATTAGCAAACTGCAAAGAAGAGCGAAAGTGGGAGAACTTTCAAAGTGGGAATAGTAGTGGTAAGAGTAACCACAAGGATAACTCAAACCAATCTTCGTAGAGTAATCAAAAGCAAGGGAACGCGCGAGCTATGACTACTGCTCCAAATGAGCGAAGGGTGTCTTCTGGATCACTTACTGTGTGTGAATGTTGTTTTACTCACAATGTTGGTCAATGTACGATCAAGTTCCACAAGTGTGGAAAGGTTGGGCACAAAGCGAGGCACTGCAAGGAAAAGAGTGTCGCCACGGGTGCAAACGCTCAGCCCATTTGGACTTGTTATGATTATGGAGAGCAAGGTCATACAAGGAACTGATGTCCAAAGAAGGTCAAGCAAGAGGAAGTTGGAGAAGCTCATGGCCGAGCATATGCGATTAAGGATGCTAAGCCGCAATGTTCGAATGTGGTTACGGGTACATTTCTACTCAATAACCGCTATGCTTCTGTTTTATTTAATTCGGGTTCTGATAGGAGTTTTGTAGACACTAGATTTAGTTCCATGCTTGATATCGATCCGGTTAAAATAGATACCAGTTACAAGGTAGAATTAGCCGATGGAAAGATAGTTAGTACGAACACTGTTTTAAAAGGTTGCACTTTAAATTTAGTAAACCATCATTTTGAAATCGATCGCATGCCGATTGAGCTGGTACATTCGACGTTATAATTGGTAGGGATTGTCTTGTCAAGCATGATGCCGTTATCGTTTGTGGTCTTATACCTTACGGAAACAAGACGTTGACAGTCAAAAGTGATGAAGACATGTCCCGACTAAAGGTCATATCTTGTATTAAGGCCTGTAAGTATATCGGACGAGGTTGTCAATTGTTTTTGGCACACGTGACTAAGAAGAAGCCGAAGGAGAAGCGATTAGAAGACGTGCCTTTAATTTGTGACTTTCCTAAGGTGTTTCTTGATGATTTTCCAGGACTACCACTGCCGAGGCAAGTAGAATTTCGAATTGATCTGGTAACGGGGGCTGTACCTGTTGCACGTGCACCGTATCGTTTGGCACTGTCTGAGATGAAAGAGTTGTCAGAGCAATTGCGAGAGCTATTGGAGAAGGGATTTATTCGTCCGAGTTCATCACCGTTGAGAGCACCGGTGTTGTTTGTGAAAAAGAAAGATGGGTCTTTTTGAATGTGTATTGATTACCGCGAATTAAACAAGTTGACTGTTAAAAATTGTTATCCTCTCCCGGGAATCGATGATTTATTTGATCAACTTCAAGGTTCGAGCGTGTATTCTAAGATCGATCTGCGATCACGATATCATTAGCTCCGCATTAAAGAAGTAGACATTCTAATTGCTGCATTTAGAACTCGGTATGGTCACTTTGAGATCCAAGTGATGTCGTTTGGACTAACGAATGTGCCTGCTGTGTTTATGGACTTGATGAACCGAGTATGCAAGCCATATCTTGATAAGTTCGTCATTGTGTTCATTGACGATATTTTGGTTTATTCTAAGGACGAAGAAGAGCATGGAAAGCATTTGAAGATTATTTTGGAATTGCTTAAGAAGGAGAGATTGTATGCCAAATTTTCTAAGTGTGACTTTTGGCTAGATTCGGTACAATTCCTTGGTCATGTGATTGATCGTAATGGTGGTTGATACTCTCCGAACACACTATATATATAATATAAAAGTAGTATCAAATAATAGTATAGTAAGTATTTACCGTTGGGTTTTAGTAACGAGCTTTTAACCAAAGTAGTCTCAAAAACCTCCCGGGTCGTTTTCCCTCGACGAAGCGTGAATTGAAAATCGGTTAAGTCCGTGATCCCGCGTTTTGAATAGTTTCAAAGATTTTTGAATTGGGATTTCTAAATCCTACTAAATATAAATGACAAGTAGATAAATGCATGAAAACAAGTAAACAAGAAATGAAAATTAAACACGTAAGCATTAAGCATAAAATGTAAACGGGAATTAAAAACGCGACATTTTAAACCTAAATTATCAAAATTAAAGCCAAAGATGAATTACACTACTCAAGATTTGGAGTTGAGAGCCGTTGTCTTCGCTCTTAGATTATGGAGATATTATTTGTATGGAACGAAGTGTGTGGTTTTCACCGATCATAAGAGCCTACAATATATTTTGAATCAGAAAGAAGATTTAACTTAGACACGAGAAGGATTAATTTATTGATTGATTTATTGATTTGAAAATTGGTATAATCCTGGAAAGCAAATGTTGTGGCTAACGCCTTGAGTCGTAAGGATAAGGATAAGCCATTGCGTGTTCGAGCTTTGATGATGACTGTTCACAATGATCTACCGAAGCAAATTCGTGAAGCTCAGAAGGAAGCAATGAAGAAGAAGTATGTAAGGAAAGAAAATTTAGGGAGATTGATTAAGCCAATATTTAAATTTTGCCCTGATGGAACGCGTTGTTTTGGGAATCGAGTTTGGTTGTTGCGATTTTGTGGATTGAGGGATTTAGTTATGCATGAGTCGCATAAGTCCCAGTATTCCATCCATCCAGGATCAGACAAGATGTTTCAAGATTTGAAGTTGCTGTACTGGTGGCCGAACATGAAAGCTGATACCCCACATAAGGTAGTAAGTCTGACTTCTTAAAGGTTAAAGCTGAGCATCCCAGAAACCGGTCTGGATTGCTGCAATAACTTAAATTCCATTTTGGAAGTGGGAAAGGATTACTATGGATTTTGTTAGTGGACTGCCAAGAACGCCGAGTGGGTATGATACGATTTGGGTTATTGTCGACCGACTGACCAAATAAGCTCATTTCCTACCAATGAAGAAAACGGATAGTATGGAGAAACTCACGCGACTGTATTTGAAGGAGATGATGTGTAGGCATGGTGTTCCTGTTTCGATCATTTCGGATCGAGATAGCCATTTTACGTCAAATTTCTGGAGATCGCTTCAGGAAGCGTTGGGGACAAATTGGATAGAGAACTGCATACCACCTCAACGTCTGGTCAAGTGAAAGGAAAAATACAAAGTTGGAAGATATGGTTTTACGTTGCCTGTGTGATTGACTTTGGAAATAGTTAGGATCACCATTTGCCATTGGCGAGTTCTTATACAACAATAGTTATCACGCGAGCATTCAAGCTGCACCATATGAAGCTTTGTACGGAAGAAAATGTAGATCACCTGTATGCTGGAGTAAGGTTGGGGATAGCCAACTCACCTGTCTAAAATTGATCTGTGATACGACCAAAAAGATTATCCAGATTAAGAACCATTTGTTAGCTGCTCGTAGTCGCCAGAATAGTTATGCAGATAAGAAGTAAGCCTTGGAATTTGAAGTTGGTGATAAGGTACTGCTTAAGGTATCGCCATGGAAGGGCGATGTGCATTTTGGAAAGCGTGGGAAGTTAAGTCCATGTTATATTAGGCCATTCAAGATTCAAGGTAGAGTGGGTCTTGTAGCTTATACGTTGGAGTTACCTAAAGAGTTGAAGGGAGTTCATAGTACTTTTCACGTTTCGAATCTTAAGAAGTGTTTAACGAAAGGTGATATTGTTGTTCTGATGGACGAGATTCAACTTGATGATAAGTTACATATGATTGAGGAACCGGTAGAGATTGTTAATAGAGAGGTTAAGCGACTTAAGCAAAGTAGGATACCTATTGTCAAAGTTTGTTGGAATTCGCAAAGAGGTCCAGAATTTACTTGGGAATGTGAGGATCAGATTAAGAAAAAGTGCCCTCATCTCTTTACAAGTAAGGACGAAGCGAAGAAAGTGGATAAGATGAGCTGAGTGCCGAGACGTCACTCCCTAAAGGTGGGGAGAATGTAACAACCCGAGTTTCAGGTCAACGCTTATCCTGAGCTTACACGCCTATTTTTTATACATTAAAAAAAAAAAAAAATCTTGTTAAGTTCGTTTATGTCTCATTATGGTTAGATGAGAATATTTGATTATATGGTGAATTTTACTCCGTGATTTAGTTTCTATTTGTCTTTAGCATTTAAGAAAGTTAGAAAAATTTATTTTACTGCTCGAGAGCGAAATATGGTCCATTTTGTATTTTTTTACTTTCCCCGATTTTTTGTAAAACCATGTTTGAGAAGTCTGTTGTTTTGCAAGGTTAACAATTTTTAATAAAGGTTTTAAACTATATTTCGTGGGACGGATTCAAAATATTTACTAAATGTGTGGTGACCCGTGTTCTAGTCGGCTAGGTGGCGACATAAGGACCAAGGTGTAGTAGTTTTGAAAGAGACTATTAGAAGGAGGGACTAAATGTGTTAAAGTGTCAAACTTTCTTTCTATATAAACCACACTCACACACACATACTTTTACAAAATTTTCACTCCTCCCTCTCTTTTTCTCTCTTGTTGACGTCGAACACCAACACACACATAAACATAACCACCACAAATTAATTACTTACATGCATTATGATCCAAGTATAAAATATTAATCCTTATTTAATCCTCTACATTTCCCACTAAAGAAACCTCACATGCACTAAGTTTTCAAAAAGTTGGATTTTAGGTCAAGTTCTAGTGATTTGGTGTATAAAATGAGTTGTTCAAGGGTGTTAGATTATGTTATTATGTGTTAGTTGTATGAAAAAGGTTTGGTTTTCTTGTTGCTTGCTTCGTCCGATTTCAAAAGGAAGGGGGAAACAAAAATCAAAGAACGAGTGCGCATGCACTAAAAAGATTAAAAGAAAAATATTTTTGGTTTTTTCAATAATTTCACAATTTATTTTAATAGATAAAACGAGATCGAATAACTTAAACCAATAATCGACAAGCTTCACGGTAGCTCTTTAAAAGAAAAACGCACAAAGGAGCGGAGGAGTAGGAAAGCGCGAAGCTATTAAAAACCTTTCTCCTTTAGGGTCGTAGTTCCTCGGAACAACCCTCCTTATACCCCTCTTAGAGTTTGTTAAACTTTTAAAGGTGAGCCGTACGTCGCAAGTGACACAAAGGCAAGATTTGAATCTTTTGTTCGGGAACTTATTATGATAATGCTCAAGATACAAGCATTATATTGATGATGATTTTTATTTCTTGATTAAGGACAAATTTGTTTTTATGTTTTTGATTTTTTTTGATTTTTTTATCTTATACTAATACTAATAAAAGAAAATGAAAAATATTTTTGTATTTTTGTATTTTTATAAATAAAAGAAAATATTCACAAACGGGAATGATAACTTCACGAGGGAAGGGTCTTCAAAAACTAATCTTCAAACGAAACGATAATCGATTACACCTCCCCGGCAACGGCGCCAAAATGATAACTAAAAAACTAGCCTTTTGTATATATAAATTATAATAAATATAATAGATATATAAGGATAATTTCAAGATTATAATTCAATTATAATATAGTATAGTAAGAATTCCAAGAGATTTGAAAATTTTACTTTTGACCAAAGGAAAAATCAAAAATCCCCTGGGTCGTCTCCCAACGAGGTGCGAATTGAAAATTGAGAACGTTTGTGATCGCGCGTTTGAATGGTTTGAAAGATTTTAGATTTGGGATTACCAATTCTACAATTAAAATGCAAAAACGATTAGGGAAAACCTAAAAATGAAAGCTAAAAGTTGATTAAACCTAAAAAACGAGAACCGGGACTTAAACCCCGTTCTTTAAAAAACGAATTTTTACAAAAATAACCCTACGAGTGCAAAATTAATTTTACTAACTGAAATATGATAAAAGAAAATTTTCTAAAAAAATTATTTTTTTTTGACTTTTATTTAATTTTTAATGAATTGAAAACATATTTTAAAAGAAAATTGATTAAAAATAGTAAACTTAAATGGAAAATTCTGAAAAAATAAGAAAAATAGCTTGAAGGATGCTGGTTCTATGAAAAATAAAAGCTGGAAAAGTGGCTTATCTAATAAGCCAGAAATAAGCTAAACGTGGCTTATGGCTTATAATGGAAAAACAAGGTTAAATCAATAAAGTGTGCAAATGATTTCAAAAAAGACCCAAGGGCGCTGTTTGTAGTAGAGTGTGTGTGTGGGATTAGAAGCTCAACATCGGTTGTGAGCCGGCAAGATGCAACAAACATATTTCAACTCGGTAAATTCCTCCGACCTTTAGAAGCTGCAACATCGTTTGAGCCGGCAAGATGCAACAACTTTATAATCAGTCTTGGATTATTAAACAATGTGTCCTTATTTTAGAAGACTACCACATCGTTGTATCCGACAAGATGCTTAAACTTTTTTATCAGCCCACAGTTTTTATTATTATTACCTCCACCCTTTAAACGACTATCACATCGGTATGCGAGCCGACCATGATCCAGAAGTCTTATTTCGGCTTCGGTTTATTTCATAATTATTATTATTATAGCCAAATTTCAAGTCTTGTGGTCTTTTAACAACTGCCACATCGGTATGTGAGTCGACCATGGTCCAGGAGTCTATTTCCCCACAACACTGACAAAACCTCGATGTGTACCTTACTTTCACTAGAAGGAAACTCTACAAAGTGATCTAAACTAAGAATCGCAAAAACCAAAGTAACTTTATTTATTTAACAATTATGTAACGTTTATTAAGCTGATGGGAGAAAAAAAACCACAATTAACCTTTATGAGCCTTAAAGAAATCCATCTATTCTATGTTTAGCATCAAAACTTATACTCTACTCTATCATCTCTTGTTCTTCACAATTTAAAATTTCTTATAAAGAAACTCGTGAATACTTATCCTAATAAATCGATCTTTGCATATTTAAAATCAAATTGTTGATTTAAGTTTAATCTCCAAAAATAGCACGTATATTAGTCCGGTTAAGAGCTTATGGGAGAAAAAGCCACAAATTACATACATGAGCTCTTAAGATTTCCAAATAATCCTTGTTTAGCATCTCACTCATACTTAACTCTATCATTTTTCGTTCTTCGCGAAAATCACAAATGCTTAGCCTAAAAGTTAAAGAACAAGCTAGAGCTCAACACGCTCGATCGAGTCAAAAATTATTCTTATACTACCCAACAGGAAAGTCAAAATTATGACAAAACATTTATTTTTTTTTGAAAATTTTTAAATTTTTTCAATTTTTTTTTGAAATTTTGGTGGTGAAAACGGGATTACGCGAAAACAACGACTGCAGGCACAATCAAATCGATAGATTCCCCCCATACTAAAACTAAACATTGTCCTCAATGTGAGATTCCCCCATACTAATTCCAATGCATATTCTTGATATAAAGGGGTCTCTACGCAAATCTAAAGCCGTTTATTAAGTATGCTAAAGATAAACGTTAGTCGATAAGATTTTAGGATATCGGTTTCCCTAAATGAAGCCGAGGATATGAAGCTCGAATGTATGAATGGACAAAACCATAAACACGAGAGTCTTCAAAATCCGGGCAATCCTGGACAATAAAAAATCACAAAACACGAAACACGAGAAAAGAAAGAGGCGAGCCTCCTCACATCATTTGTTGGAAAATAAATAAGAAGATAGAAATGCTTGTTTTTGTTAACCGAGTCACGAGCTTGACTCGACCCCGAATTAAGTTGTCCATGGGGATGCAAAATGGAAAAGAAAATCTCAATCGGGCTTTCATTAATGTTTGGATAAACATTAAAGCATATGAAAGTTCCATCCCGATGAGATACCACCGGCTCTAAGTGAAGATACCGGGGTCAAAAATGATGTCTTCACTCCTGGTGGAGAGAAGTAAAGGAGAATCCACAGGGTAGGTGAGAAATGGGAAAAAAGTCCGAATGACAAATGTGAAGGAATAGTCATCTTCAACATCAATCTCACCCCCTGGGTCAAAACATTCATCTTCATTAAGCTCATCAAAATTGTTTATCACGGGTGCATCGGGCTCAATGTCAAAGTTAAAACGCTCATACTCAGGAATCGGATCTTCGTTAAGTAAGTTGTCAAGAAAAATGATATCCCCTTCTGAGTCTAAATCGCTCTCAATACTTGGAGGTATCGAGTCTTCCGAAATAAGAAACGTATCAACCTCCTCTACAAGAAAGTCACTATCCACAACTGGAATAAAAGAGGAGGGATTTTCAAGCACAAAAGGAATAGAAGGAGTGAGTTTCAACGCTTCGATCTTATCAACGAGAAGATTGACGTTTAATAATTTCTCATGAAGAATCTCGTCCTCTATTTGAAGAATATCATTGTTATTTTCTCCTTCTTCTTCATCAAAATCTTCTTCATCAAAATCGCCTTCATCAATTCCCGGTAAAATTGGATCAATAAAATCGAGGTCACTGACGAACTCCTCAGGAAGAAAATCAATCTTAGGAGATGTGATCGAATTATCTCAACTAAGCAAAGAGTTAATAAGTCTACATTCAACCCCAAAATGATCACAAGACGGCACATCACAAATATCTTCAAAAATACCCTTAAACTCACTTGGGATTGGGACAAGGTTCTTAACACTAGTCTTTTCCGTTTCTAGAATAGTGTTATGATGCTCGTCCCCCATACTTAGAGAGTTATCGGGCTCCTCGTTTGGTAAGTCTGGTGTGATTACTTTAGGCTTTCTATATATAACAATATACTCATCATCATCATTATAGAAGGTAGGACGATTCTAGCTTGGACTATTAATAAATTCTAAAAGCTCCTCATTAATATTTCGCACATCTTGAAGGAGTTTACTCATTAATTCTTGAATATCTTCTTGTTGATATTGTTTGTCCGTAAAAGCATGCTTAATTTCGCCAAATCTTTCCCAAGCTATCAATAAAACCTTTGGTGTTACTCCAAAAGGTATATGACTAAACTTCCTTAAGAAGGTGTAAATGGATTTCATTAAGTCTTCTCTAGCTTGCAACACTTCTTCACTCGTTTCTTGAGGAGAATGATGAATGACGGGATATTGCGGGGGTTAAAATTGGTCAAAACCAGAAGAATTAGAATTAGATATCTGGAATCTTTTCGAGTTTTCAAACTCCAGCAACCGGTTATATACATTCTGAGGAGGCGGGGCATGACGTCACAGCATGAGTCTGAAGTCCGATTCCAGTAAGTCCCCTTGCTGCCTTACCGAGCATGATAAAGCCTAATCGTCCTCTCTGAAGGCGTAAAAAGCGATTTCGAAGCATTGACGCCATCAAAGCTCCGATTTTATGTAATCTTGACGAGGTGCCCCGCTTTCATCGCGCGCCGCCCCCGAAAGAAGCTGAGCCGAGTTCTCCCTCTGATTTTCCGAATCTTCCCGTAAAACATTGATCTTCGAAGCATCTCCCTTTCCAGGAGGAGAGTTGATTGGTCCCTGCAAGGTTACTTAACACACTTAGGTCTTATCCGATTCTAGAGAATAGAGTTATGAATGCTCGTCCTCTCCCATACTTAGAAGATATCCAGGCTCCTCGTTTGGGTAAGTCTTGTGTGATTTAACTTTAGGCACCTTCTCTATATCATAACAATACTTCACTCATGAATCATCATCATAAGAAGAAAGGAACGCTTCTATCTTGGACTATCTAATAAAAATACCAAAAAAGCTCCTCCATTAATACATTTCGCACATCCATGAAGGAGTTTACTCATCACTCTCTTGAATATCTTTACTTGTTGAAATTGTTTGTCCGTAAAGCATGCTTAATTTCGCAAATCTTTCCCACATAGCTAGACAATAACACCTTTTGGTGTTACCCAAAAGGTATAGGAATAAACTCCTTAAGAAGGTGTATCAACATGGAATTTCATTAAAGTCTTTCTCTAGCTTGCAAACACTTCTATGCACGATGCGTGTTCTTGAGGAGAATGAGAACTTATACGGGAATATTGCGGCCTGGTGAAAATACGTGTCAAACCTACCCGAGAACAATAAGCCATTAGGCATAGTTTTGGTTCTTGTTTGTCCCACTGCATAAAGTCATGTGAGAAACCCCCGAATTACTCACAACAACAGATATTATTGTTGATAAGAACCTGGGTGAAGTTAGTGGAAATTATTCATCGACTAGAGTTTTGATCGCAGAATAGCACGGGTATCTGATTATAAACAAAGCGTTAAAACGAGCTGGCAACAATTTCGTCAATTCATAATGAGCATACGTTTCCACATAACACTCACAAAGTAACAGTCTCGTACTGGGGATGTCGCGAGTAGATCAACAGAAAAAAATTATGAGATTCATGTGAAAGAATTCGTGATTTTGGATTATAATCGAATGAATTTATCAACTCTTGACCTGATCGCAAAATGAACACAAATCCTCCTCCTATAGGCGCCTTCACACGAACCCACAAACAAGCTGACTGCTAGCTTTCCATCACCTTAAGCTGCAATTTAAAACAGTTTCCAACTAAATTAACACTCCCTACTACTGCGAACATGTACGAAAGAAACAATAATAAGCCTCACATGGTTGTCCCACACCCCATACACACACGTTTTTTAGGATTTTAAAGACGTCATAATAATGAATTGAAACAAATAAAAGAGGCTAAGAAGAAAGAATTCTAAACCCGGATATAGAGGTAACGGAGAATATTTTGGGCATTTCGAGAAAACTTCAACTCTAAGAAAAGGAATTAAAATACAAAAAATAATTTTAGAGTTAAAAAACTGTACTCGTCTTTAAAAACTCGTACTTATCTAGTCCCTTGGTCCTGGCTATTCCTTGACCTATACTTTTGTCCCAACCTTTCTCTCTTTCTTCTAACTACCGCAGCTAAGCTTTCCAGACCTAACTACCTAAGTCCTGTCCCTATTTATAGATGGTCCTCTCTGCACCGAAACATATAAACGTCACGGCTTAATGCTCATATAACAAAATACGTACCTAGAAAGCGGAAGGGTCCTTCTGGTAATAGCGCGAGGGCGAAGAAAGAATTAAACGGATAAGAGGTAACGAAGAATATTTTTGGGCTTTTGAAAATAATTCATAAGAAAAGGAATTAAAATAAAAAATATTTTTGGTAACCGAAAATTAAACGTGCACGGTAGCTCTCTAAAAATACGTACAAGAAAGCGGAGGAGTTGGTAAGCGCGAGGCGCTATTTAGAATAACCCTTCTCCTTTTGGGTGATGTTGATCAAACCCGCCTTAAACTTTCCTTATAGCACGTAATCTAAAGGTGAGCCGTAACAACGATTAACAAATGGTTATTTTTATATTAAAATAAAAGAAAATAGAAGTGTAAAATATTCACAAACGGAAAATAACTTCACGAGGAAGGTTCTTCAAAAACACTAATCTTCGAACGAAACACGATAATCGTAACACACTTCCCCGGCAGCGGCGCCAAAAATTTGATACGTGTCCGAACACACTCTATATATAATATATAAGTATATAAGGATTATATCAAATAATAGTATAGTAAGTATTTTCCGTCGGGTTTTAGAAACGAGCTTTTAACCAAAGTAGTCTCAAAAACCTCCCGGGTCGTTTTCCCTCGACGAAGTGTGAATTGAAAATCGGTAACGTCCGTGATCGCGCGTTTTGAATGGTTTCAAAGATTTTGATTTGGGTTTTCTAAATACTACTAAAAATAAATGACAAGTAGATAAATATACGAAAACAGGTAAGCAAGAAATGACAATTAAACACGTAAGCATAAAACGTAAACGGGAATTAAAAACGCGATATTTAAAACCTAAATTATCTAAATTTAAACTTAAAATGATTTTCTAAACTATTTCTAATCCTATTTGACTATTTAAAAAGAAATGCTAAAGAAATCCTAAAACGAGAACACTTAAAGTTGAAAAATGAAGAAAACGAGAACGGGAACGAAATCCCGTTCTTTAAAAAGTGAAATTTCAAAATATTAACCTTACGAAAGCAAATCTATTTTTCCTAGGTCCTAAATGATAAAAGAAAATTTTCTAAATTTTTTTTTATTTTTTTGATTTTTATTTTATTTATTATGAATTAAAAACAGTTTTAATCTAAATTAAATGTAAAAAAATAGTAAACCAATTAATAAAAAGCTGGAAAAATTATGAAAAGTACCTTGGACAATTTTCTATCTAAGAAAAATAAAATGGGATCACCAGCTTATTCGAATAAGCTGAAAATAAGCCCAAAAGGGCTGATAAGCTAAAATGGCCTAAAAGGGGGTAAGTAATAAATGATGCAAGCTATTACTGAAAAAGACCCATGGGCGAGATGGTTTGTGTGTGGGAGTGTGAGGTGCAGGGTTGAGTTAGGTTAAGGTCAGGGGTTCGAGCCTTGCTCACCCCTGACTTCCCTAATTCCCTTTTTTTATTTTTCAAAACTTTTTTAACAAAGTTATAAAATATCTAAAAATAAGCAACTTTTGTGAAAACAACTTTTTCTAAAACTTAATTAATAAGTTAAAAAACTTAGCTTAAAAGTCACAGTTGTGACTTAAAGAGACTTTTTAGCTTTTTAACTAAACTAAATAAGCTACAAAACTTAAGTAAGCTAGAAACAGAACTAAATAAGCTACAAGTAACTTATACTTAAGCTAATAAGCAAGAATTAAGCTAAAATCTACAAGCAATAAGCTAAAAATCTAAATTAAGCTTATTGGTTTAAACTGTTAACCAAACAGTCCCATAGGGCACCTTTGAGCTTAAAAATAAGCCTCTAAATGGAACCTTATGGCCATAAGGCTTATACCAATGAAATCTTTGTCCAATAAGCTATTCAAATAAGTACTCATAAAACAGTTTGAAAATCAAAGAAGCTAAGAAAAAGGGTTGTGAAAAAGGCTGTGAGGCTTAGAACATGCTGAATTTCTAAATTTTTGTAAGAACAAAAAGGACTTATTGCACGCCTAATTCAGATTGCAAAATAAGCTAAAAACTACAAAATAAGTTCAAAAAGATTAAGATTTGCCTAAAAACTACTTGTGAGCCAAATTTCAGATCCTAACTCTAACCTTAACTAGCTTATTTTTTAGCTTAAGAATGGCTAAAATTTATTTATCCTAGCTGATGCATTTGACACTTAAAATGAACAAACCTCAAAACCAATTGATGCAGGCCTAAGGACTAGTTTTCAACACCATTTAAACTCCTAAGAGAGAATAGAATGAGTAACTAAAACTGCTAGAACGAGCTTGAGCTTAAAAAACTCATGAAACTGAACTTATGGCCACAGATTCAACGAACCACTTATAAACTTTTGAAAACTTGATTAAGCCTAACAAAGCACTTAAATCCTGAACTTATAAACCTTAGTATGATATTTAAAATGAATCCAAAGGACCAAATGGTCTCAAGCAATACTAACTTGAGTTAGTACTGCTTGACCCAAACACTCCTTTAAACTAACTTCGATGTTCAGTACTGCTGCTTACCTAAACACTCCTTTAATTCCTCAAATACCCTATTGAGCTTTAAAAAATGAGAAATTAATGCTTAAAAAACTTAGATACCAGACGTTTATTAAAGCTATTATAAGACCTAATGGACAGAATTCAAACTTAAATAAGCTAGAATAATATGACAAAAGATTGACTACCTATTTTTGAGTTTGTTTAATAACTCTATTTTAATTCACAAAAAGCGTCTATAAAATTAAGAGAATTTAAACACAAACACTAATACAATCACCATGGTCAAACATAGCGAGTAAGCAACATCTAAGTCTACAATAACATTTAGTAAATAAGCTAAAGTATTAAACAGATAGAACCCAACTCAACAAACTCAATAAGCAATATAAATAAGTTTAAAGAGAGAAATCGAAATGTACCTAATTTCCCTTTGCACAACAACATGAATAAATAAGCTGCTCCTAAGAGCTAATCAACAAGCTCTGGCTTGCTATAAACTAAGCCAGAATCCAAAAGCTCCACAACAATTGGGCTTATCGAACCATATTTAAAAGCTTCTTGGTAAACTTTGGGAGGAGTTGAGTAGATCAACAAAAAGCTCAATTAAGCTTTTTTAAAGGCTTCTAACGAGACAATTAACTATAAAATAGTAAGAAGTAGCTTAAAAGTCCTGCGTTAAAAGCTCTTTATGATGAATTTTAAACAGATTAGCTTCTTAAAACTAAAGAACTTGGAATTAATAAAAGATGAATATTAAATCAATGTAAAACTGATTTTTCTATTGAAAACCTTAGAGAATTAAATACTTGCTAAGAAAAATTACATAAATTAAAGACATCAAGCTAAAAAATGTGTTAAGCGTAAAACTACAAATCTACCCTAAAGTTACTCCTACTAACCTAGATAGATATTTACACATGCTAAAATCCTAATGCTATTTAAGACGCATGCACCAAGGGCTTTGGTGTGCTTCTTTTTAACGTGTGGCGAAAACGTTCGAGCTATTAGCCCCAAGGAATAAATCCCACCATCCAAATCTTTAATTTCATCACATGCATCAACAACTGTTAATCTCATCCACTTGAAGTTAATTGATGTGTATGCTCCTGATCGTCCAATCTGGCACTTCTAGAACCACCACAACTGCATTTGCGTGTGCGACTAAGAGGAACGGGGTGAGATGATTAACGACCCCCAACCCATGGTTGAGCTAAATTTTGACCCAAGTTTCTTTAGCTTGGTAAAAAGATGATGAATAATGTAACTCTTTAAAAAGAGTTACGCTCCACCCTTTTCTTTTCTTTTTTATAACATTGGGGTCTTCGTTGCTACTAAGCAGGAAGGGCTTTTGACCCTCTGGGCCTGATGATATTAATAAAAAGCGACAAATGGACCGGTTAAAAAAGGCGTCTTGGGTTTAATAAGAATAACGATCCGTTATCGTCTTTATAATAAAAAAGGCGAGCTATAACTGTGTTAGGGTTTAGGATAATTTTTTTACTGTATTTTATGATCTACCATTAATGGTTTTTATGGTATTTGTGTTATGATTTTGTCTTTTGTGGAGTTGACCAAGGTTGACTTGTGACCTTTTTTTTATGCTAGAAACTCCCCCTAGTTTTGCTTTGTGCACGTCGATTCCTTCACGGTGTTCGGCTTTGTGTCCCTTTTTGTTGCTTTCTGATTTTGTCCATATTTATTTCACAACTCTCCAGTAAACTGCAACCACCCACTCTCAGAAACAAGCATAATCAAATTAGACAATTTTTAATATGTTTTTTGTGAATTTAGGTTTGTTTCCTCTACAAGGTAAAACTATAATGTGGTAAAAATAGCACGTAACCAGATGTTCATTGTTGGATCACCCGTCGAAAGATCAAAGACATTAGGAATTAGGCTGCACCCTGATGCCTATAAACAAAGGTGAAGACAATTTTTTAGGAATTGTGGATGATACTATCGCAGCATTTATTGAAGGTTTATTCTATGCGAAATTTCCAAAGCCTCTGACCAAATTGCTCTTAGAAATATAAGCGCAATTCGAATGGGTAGAAAGAAAAATGATGAAGCTTTTCAGACACTGAATCAAAAGTTGTGTAGTGCACCAATCTTAGCATTGCCTAAGGGAATAGAAGATTTTCAATGGTTAATTAGCAGACATTAGCGTCACTTAAGGGTAAGGAGCGCGTGTTGATGGCATAAGGGAAAAGGGTAATAGCGTATGCTTCCCTCGACACAATTCAAACAGACCTCACGAAGAGAATTACACTTATTCGGATTGGTTGGATACTATCGGAGATTTATTGAAGGTTTTTCTATGATTTCCAAGCCTCTGACCAAATTGACTTAGAAATATAAGAAATTCGAATGGGGTAGAGAAAAAGAGGAAGCTTTTCAGACACTGAATCAAAAGTTGTGTAGTGCACCAATCTTAGCATTGCCTAAGGGAATAGAATATATTCTGCTGGATTAAGTTGTTAAGTGATTATGATTGTGAGATTCGTTATCATCATGGAAAAACAAATGTTATGGCTAACGCCTTGAGTCGAAAGGAAAGGATTAAGCCATTACGTGTTCGAGATTTGATGATGACTATTCACAACGATCTACCTAAGCAAATCTTTAAAGCTCAAAAGGAAGCAATAAAGAAGAAGAATGTAAAGGCAGAAAATTTAGGGAGATTGATTAAGAAAATATTCGAGTTTTGCCCTGACGGGACTCGTTGTTTTGGAAATCGTGTTTGGTTGCCGCGATTTGGTGGATTGAGGGATTTAATTATGCATGAGTCGCATAAGTCCAAGTATTTTATCCATCCAGGATCGGACAAGATGTATCAAGATTTAAAGCTGTTGTATTGGTGGCTGAATATGAAAGCTGATATTGCCACGTATGTTAGCGTGTGTCTGACTTGTGCGAAGGTTAAAGCTTAGCATCAGAAACTGTCTGGGTTGTTGCAACAACCTGAGATTCCAATTTCGAAATAGGAAAGGATCACTATGGATTTTGTTAGTGGAGTACCTAGAACGTTGAGTGGGTATGATACGATATGGGTCATTGTCGATCGATTGACCAAATTAGCTCATTTCCTACCAATGAAGAAGACGGATAACATGGAGAAGCTCACACAACTTTATTTAAAGGAAGTTGTGTGTAGGCATGGTGTTCTTATATCAATCATTTCGGATAGAGATAGCCATTTCACGTCTAGATTCTGGAAATTTCTCTAGAATGCGTTAGCGACTTATATTCACACGAAATCCCAAGATATTCAAGATTTAACATACAAGCAAGTTTAGGAACACTCAAAAGCATACAAACATTCATTATAACAATTCTAAACCCAAACCCATGAACTTTTTAAAGTTCTTGCCCATTTTCAACGAGTTCGACAACAAGAGTCAATCATAACTTATGAATGAGTTATCCCTATTAAAAACTACTTTAGGCACAACATCTAGACCCCTATAGAATCAAAACCCCTCAATCAATTTAACTTTTCATCCACTTTTTAAGGTGTCTCAAGTTAGGTCGTTTTTAGGGTTTTTCAAACTAAATTCAAAGGTTTGGTCTGATTATATGGGTATATTTTAACATTAACACATGTGAAACCTTAAAATGTAAAACGAGATAGGCAATTCTTAAGACTTGACAAAAACAACAATGGAGAAAAGGGTTTGTGAGTGTGTTCGTATGTTTGTAACAGACAAGGAGGGAAAGGGTGTTTATGTTTAAAACTATTAAGGTTTTGGCATGAATGCCCCCTAAGGTTTACTAGATCTTCCAATTTCTTAATAAACATAACCAAAGGTTTAATTAAGTTTCCCAAATGGAAAAACTAGTCCCTAAAGGTTAATAATCAAGAATAAGTCTAACATTTTACCATAATACTCTTAAAGAATTAAACACATAGCAAATCAAACACAATTGAGTTAATGTTGGTAATTGAAGGCTTCTGAAGTTACTGCTGTTAGTTTTGGAAGTTAATACTGCTGGTTCAAGATTGTGCTGCTGTTGAAGTTTAAAGAAAATAGTCTAAGTTATTAGTACTGCTAGCTATAATAGTTAGTGTTGCCAGTACATTGTTAGTACTGCCAGTATAGTTAGTACTGTTAGTTAATACTTAGTGTTGTTAGTCTTGTATAGTTAGTACTGCTATTATGATATGCATGAGTTAAATTAGGAATAGATATGCATTATCATTATACGCATTTTGTAAGCCCATTAGGGTTTCCTTGGTGTATAAAAGGAACCCTAAGGCATAGATCAAGATATATCAGTCTTTCATAGTTTTTCATAGCTTCAAGGTTGTAAACCCTAACACTGTCAAAGAGTGTTCATATTAATATATTGGAGCTTATTGTTTTTGGTTGTATCTCTGTGTGTCAAACATATCTTACTGTTATTCTTCTTAGTGGTATAAACTATATTCCGCATAGTTTATATCATACACTCAAAGTTTCAATCTTAGTGCCTTTGATTTATCCAAGGATACCTAAACCTACATCAATCTAAGAGGTTCAAAGAATCTGTTCATTGGGATAAAACACGTTGGTATCAGAGCATTTTGTGAAGCTTTAAACAAGAAGAAACCAATAACACATACTAGATCTAATTCTCAGTGACAAGATGGAGGCAGGAACTACTTCTACATCTCTGACAGCAAAACTTCCTATCCTCAACCCAGGGGATTATGATCTCTGGTTAATAAGGATAGAACAATACTTTCTCATGACTGATTACTCCCCTCTAGAAATAATTAAAAATGGTAACAAAGTGCTAAAGAGAACTGTTGGAGAAACTGAGCAGGAATATGAACCTACTACTGCAGAAGAAAAGCAGACAGTCAGAAGAGATGAAAGCTAGAGTACTCTGTTGAGTACTTCCAAATAAGGACAACTGAGTACCATTCATATAAAGATGGAAAATTGCTCATGGAAGCCCATTGAAAGAGGTATGTGGAGAAACAAGGAATCCAGAAAAGTCAAAGAACTCTACACAAGTAACAACAATAGAGAACTTTGCAGGATTAAGTCAGAGAAAATGTATCATACTTTTATAGGTTGCAAAAACTATCACTCAGTTCTGAGATTCAAGTGCGAAGTAATTACACAAGAGAAACATAACTTAAACTAATGAGAAGTCTTTCATCTGAATGGAAGACACCATGCTTTGATCTGGAGGAACAAACAGGAAATATAGACATCAGGGGTTATTATGATTACTATACAACAACTTAAAGATATATAAACCTGAAATCTCAAGATCATCAAGTATAAGTCAAAATCCACAAAATGTGGCTTTTGTGTCCTCCAACAGCACTAACAGCAATAACAACACAAATGAAGCAAATAACACTGCTTATGGAGTTAGTGCTGCTCATACTTAAAGTAATCCTGCATCTAGAGATAACCTTAGTGATGCTGTGATCTGTGCTTTCCTAGCTAGTCAGCCTAATTCTCCTCAACTTGCACAAGAGGATCTAGAACAAATTGATCCTGATGATCTAGAAGAAATGGATTTACAATGGGAGATGGCCATGCTGACAATTAGAGCTAGGAGATTCATCAAGAGGACATGCAGGAAGTTGGATGTAAATGGTCAAAGAGTTAGATTTGACAGGTCAAAAGTGGAAAGCTACAATTGTCATAAATATGGTCACTTTGCAAAAGAAGAAGAGCTCCTAGAAATCAGGAAAAACAGAGGAAAAGGATTAATAATAGAAGAACTGGTGACATTAGAAACTCACACTGAAATTGCCTTGTTGCTTCAAGATGGACATTGGAGGGTATGAGTGGAGCTACCAAGCTAAAGAAGAGCACCTACAAACTTTGCAATTGATGGCAACACAACATCTTCAGGAAGTTTCTTCCAGGTTCAGAAATTCTGAGTAGATTCTTTGTTCTAAATCATGCGGTAAAAGCTTTATGCTACTCTCAAAGAACTAATATATGAAAGTTTGTCTTCTATTACAAAAAGTCTCATTTAATTTAGTATCTTATAAAGCAGGTTTAGAATCAGTAGAAGCTAGACTAGCTCACTATAAGAAAAATGAGGCTGTGTTTGAAGAGAGCATTAATGTTTTAAATCTTGAAGTTGAACTAAGAGATAATGCTTTAATTGAAAACAAAAAGAAATTAGAAAAAGCAGAAAAAGAGAGAGATGAGTTAAAACTAACATTAGAGAAGTTTTAAAATTCATCTAACTCTTTGAATAATTTGCTGGAAAGTCAAGTTGTTGACAAATTTAAAACTGGACTAGGATATAATGCAGCTTCTTTTACTGCAGCTTCTCCTGCAGTAGAAAGCTTTGTGAATTCATCTGAAATGTTAGAAAATCAGGAGTATAATAAGTCCAAATCTGATAAGGGATATCATGCTGTTCCCCCACCTTATATAAGGAACTTCATTCTCTTCAAACCTGATCTAACATTTATGGATGAAATAGTTAAAAGTGAGAATTTAGATATTACTACTGTTGTTACACCTAGTAATGTCAAGACAGTTGAGTCAAATCATGAGTCTGCTAATGTAAAAAGTAATGGTGATGCAGTAGAACCTAAAACTGTTAGGAAGAACAACTTTAGACCTCCAATCATTAAGGATTGGAATTCTGATGATGAAAGTGAGGTAGAAATTATACCTAAGGATAAACGTAGTTCTAGCACTGAAAAGATAAAATTTGTTAAGTTTGCTAGGGAAACAGTAGAGAAGGAAGAAACATTTAAACAAAACAAACACTATCCTAGAGGGAACCAAAGAAACTGGAACAATCTTATGTCCCAAAAACTAGGAAGTGACTTTAAAATGATTAATAAAGCTTGTTTTGTTTATGGTAGTTTTGAGCATCTTTATTATGTGTGTGATAAAAAGGCTATAAGACCAGCGTAAAGAACAACTCAAATATGGTGAATCACAAGAACTTTGCTAATAAAATGACTCACCCTCACCCTAATAGAAGATTTGTTCCACAAGCAGTATTAACCAAGTCTGGCAAAATTAATACTACTGGTGCAAGTGTTAATGCTGCTGTCAGACCAGTTAATAGTGCTAGCTCAAAACCAACTGTGAATCATCCTAGACCAATATCGAATGCTTACAAAAAGGGATATTTATAAGTTACAAGGCCATTTAACAAGTATTCAACAAACAAAAACAATATTTTTAATAAAAAGGTTAATACTGTCAGGGTAAAAGATACTACTGCGAGGGATAGAGCAATAGTAAGTGAAAATAAGGAAAAAGGGGTTAATGTTGTTAAGGCCTCAGCATGCTAGGTTTGGAAAGCTAAACACAGTAGTGCATCAAAAACTTTCAAGAAATATTTTTACATTGATGCACAAGGCAGATCCAAGTCTATAATGGCTTAGATCCCCAAAAGAGTCTAATTCTCTTATTTTATGTGCAGGACAACCCATAGTAGAAGGAGTACAAGGAAAAAAGAAGTGGTTGCTCAAGGTACATGACTGGAAACAAATGCCATCTTACTAAATATGAAGAGTATGATGGTGGTTTTGTTTCCTTTAGAGATGGTAATGGTAGAATTTCTAAAAAAGGTAAAATCAAAACAAGAACATTAGATTGATTAATGTGTACTTATGTAAGGAGCTAAGTATTACTTGTTAGTGTTCACAAAAATGTGACAAAAGAATAATTTCGTTTTACTGACAAAACTGATGTCTTGTCTTATCTTCTGACTTTAAGCTACTTGATGAAAGACCGAGTCTTGCAGAAGTTCCAAGAAAGGATACATTTACAAGTGTTGACCTAACGAGTGTTTGTTCCCGACAAAAGTTTAACTTTGCCAGTTTGCAAGGCCCACAATTGATGAATCCAATCTATGGCACAGGAGGCTTGGGCATATAAACTTTAAAAACATGAATAAACTTGTGAATGAAAACCTTGTTAGAGGTTTGCCTTCAAAATTTTAAAAATAAAATTCTTGTGTTTGCTTAGTCAGATACGGAAAGCAACACAAAAGCCACCTGTAAGCCAAACTTGTAACGACCAATCTCAAACCCTTACATATGCCTTCAAAGGACTATTTGGTCCTATTAAATGTTAAAAATGTTAATGAAAAAATCTTATTGCCTAGTTGTTATTGATGACTTTAGTAGATTTTCTTGGGTATTCTTTTTGGCCACTAAGGATGAAACTAGTGGGATATTAAAGACCTTCATAACTGAAATAGAAAATCAACTAGACTATAAAGTAAAAGTTATCAGAAGTGACAATGAAACTGAGTTCAAAAATAGTGTAATGAATCAGTTCTGTGAAATGAAGGGTATTAAGAGGGAATTCAGTGTGGCTAGGACTCCTCAGCAGAATGGTGTTGCTAAGAGGAGGAATAGAACACTGATAGAGGCTGCAAGAACTATGTTAGTTGACTCTAAGTTGCCAACCACCTTTTGGGCTGAAGCAGTTAATACTCTGCTATGTATCTAAATAGGGTCATTAGTCATTAAGCCTCATAACAAAAGACACCTATGAACTTAATTATTCGTGAAGAACCCCAATGAATATGACTTCATGAAACCTTTTTGGTGTCCTATACCATTAAATACCAGGGATCATCTAGGCAAGTTTAATGGAAAAGCTGATGATGGATTTTTTGTTGGGTAGTATGTAGTTAGCAAGGCTATGAGAGTATTTAACAAGGAGACAAGGATAGTTGAAGAAATCTTAAACATTAAATTTCTTGAAAATACACCTAATGTGATAGGAAATGGACTAGACTGGCTTTTTGATGTTGATTCATTAACAATATCTATGAACTATGTGCCAGTTGTTGCAGGAAATCAAACTAATGGTATTGCAGGAACTAAAGATAGCATTGTTACATGTCAAGCTAAGAAGAAGACATAACCTGAACAAGAATACATCCTAATACATATCTGCACAACTGATCCATTAATCTCTCAAGATCCTAAGGATAATGAAGAAGATTCTAGAATGAACTATAAATAAGATTGTAAGTGAGCTAGATAAAAATGGAAAGGAATGTCAAGCCACAAGAAGTGAGTTTGAAAGGCTACATCAACAAGAAAAGCAGACTGTACATCCTAACAGCACTAATAGTATTAATACTGTTAGTACAACACCTGTTTAGTGCTGCTGGACCATCTTTTACTAATGATGATCCATCATCACCAGTTAATGCTGCTGAAGCTTCTAATGTATTTGAGGAACATCTATTTGAATGATTTTATCCTTTCAAAAATGCATTTACACTTCCACGTGTTTCAAATGTGACTCCAATGAATGATACTGGAATTTTTGGTAATGCTTAGTGATTAAGTGTTGCATATGCTGACCTAAACAACATGGAAACACCATGAATGTCAGTACCTAATCCCCACAACCATATTGGACGAGGGATCATCCTAAAGTACACAGATCATTAATACATTAATTAACTATTCAAACAAGCGAGAATGATCAGAGATTTTGATGAACATGCTATGGTATGTTACATTAATAAGCTAAGGAGAACAAATCCACAAGATTATCATAACTGCTTATTTGCTTGTTTTCTTTCTTAAATGGAACCCAAGAAAGTGATTCAAGCTCTAGAAGATCCAAGTTGGATAGAAGCAATGCAAGAGGAGCTTCTACAATTTCAACTTCAAAAGGTTTGGACACTGGTTAATCTACCTAATGGCAAGAGGGCCATTGGAACAAAATGGGTCTTTAGAAACAAAAAGGACGGACGAGGATTGAAGTTTAGAAACAAGGCAAGCTGGTTGCACAAGGTTATACCCAAGAAAAAGGAATTGATTATGATGAGGTTTTTGCTCCTGTTGCTAGGATAGAAGCAATCAGGTTATTTTTGGCCTATGTGTTATTTATGGGGTTTATTGTGTACCAAATGGATGTAGAGTGCCTTCTTATATGGTACTATTGAAGAGGAGGTTTATGTGTGTCAACCTCCTGGTTTTGAAGATCTCCAGTTCCCTGACAAAGTGTATAAGGTAGAAAAAACTTTATATGGTCTACATCAAGCTCCTAGAGCCTGGTATGAGACCTTGTCTACCTACTTAATTGAAAATGGATTTAGAAGAGGCACTATAGATAAGACTTTATTCATCAAGAAGGACAAAGGTGATATCTTGTTAGTATAGGTGTATGTTGATGATATCATCTTTGGGTTAACTAAGAAGTCTCTATGTGATGAGTTTGAAGGTTTAATGCACAAGAGATTCCAGATGAGTTCTATGAGGGAACTCACTTTCTTCTTAGGGTTACAAGTACAACAGAAGAAGGATGGAATCTTCATTAGCCAAGACAAATATGTGGCTGAAATATTGAAGAAGTTTGATTTTGCCACTGTGAAGACAACAAGCACTCCTATGGAACCTAACAAGGCATTGGTCAAGGATGAAGAAGCTGATAGTGTGGATGTTCATTTATACATATCAATGATTGGATCATTGATGTACTTAACAGCTTCTAAACCATAATAATGTTGCATGTTTTATTGTGCTTGTGCAAGGTTTCCAGATTACTCCTAAAATGTCACATCTTCATGCTATGAAGAGGATCTTTAGATACTTAAAAGGCCAACCTAAATTGGGCCTTTGGTATCCTAGGGATTCACCATTTGACTTGGAAGCTTTTTCAGATAGTGATTATGCTGGAGCTAGCCTACAAGATTTCTTTTCAAACGACTCAGTTAGAGGTCGTTCTCTCCTGACTTGTGCAATGGGATCATGAAGTAATGCTCCCAGAAATACATTCTGTTGCGACCCAATTTTGGGGGTGTTACAATTTATGCTATATAAGGCTTGGTGAAAATTTTCATTTATTGGGAAATTACAAGCCGTGATTGAGTTTTTATTTGTTTTTAGCGTCCGAGAAAGTTAGAAAATTTTATATTGTCGCTCCGAGAGCGTGATTATTTTATTTTTGTATTTTATGGTTTTTCCCCGAGTTTTTGTAAAAACCGTGTTTAAAGGTCATGTTTTACATGATTTAACGATTTATTAAATGTTTTAAAGTAAATTTAGTGGGACGAAATAAAAATATTTACGAATGTGGTGTGACCCGAGTCTTTGGTCGGTTTTAATGACGAATTAAATAACTTTGTACTAGAAATAAAAGGACTTTAAGGATGGAGGGACTAAAAGTGTCAAGTGTCCAAACCTATTTCCTATATAAAGCAACACATACACACTATTATTTCCTATATAAAAATTTTTGTTCTTCCTCCCTCCCTTGTACACTCCATGACCGGTCACCCTCTCTCACACCCAAATCTGACTAATTTCCGACATGCAAGACAATCTGAATATAAAATATTAATCCTCTCATCAAGGCCTACATATCCCACTAATAAAATCCCACATGCAATAAGTATTTGAAAAGTTAGAAATTTGGTTGATTTCATGTGATTTTGATCTCAAGAGGGTGTTTAGTGTTGTTAGATTAGTGTTATTGAAGGTGAATTTTTTTGTAACACTTTTGGTTTGTTTGTTTGGGGTTTGCGTCCGATTCGAACCAACAAGGGGAAACCAAAATCAGTTTTTGTTATAGCTATGTGAGTATTCTAGTTACATTCTAGTGTGATTAATTTGATGTTATTGCGTGTTATATGATATATGCTATAGGATTCAAGTGCATAAATTATTGAAAGTGTATTTGATTATTGATTGAAGTTTGATGGTTTTAGTGTATATAAATAGGCTAGTTAAACATGTTTTGATAGTTGGTTTAAGTTAAAAATGTCATTTTAATGGGTTTTGAGTTGACTAAGTTTGACTAGAAAGTTTGACCGACCCGTAGCATGTCGAGAAATTTTTAAAAGTTATTTTTGATATTGAAAAGTGATAGAGTTCGCCTTTAGCTACGTTTTGCTAGGTGGCTCGTCACGTAACTCTTAATAACGAAGATTTTACGACCGAATTACGATTGGTAATTTTTGGTGTAAAAAGTCAACTACAAAGTTTGACTTTTGAGAGTCAAACTTCGTATACTTTTGAATATGGTTTATAATGAGCAAAGGGTTCGTAATGTTAGTTAATTAATGATGAAATATGAAGTTCGGATTATGATATCTTTACTTTCGGCAACTTTCTAAAAATTGAAACTTTATGGTAAACATTGTGATATTGTTAGTGCTTCGAAGTAAAATGTTTTGCGTCGCACTTGAAGATTGTAGTATATGATTTTATATATGTAATAGTTATATAAATATATATGCAAGTATGCATAATACGAATTATTTTACTTTTAGTCACGTACCGCTATATATTATTATATAGGTCGCGGTTGAGACGTGAAGTTAATTGCGCTTGTTGATTTGATTGAATTATATATTTTGCTTAAGGTTAGTTTATAGCCTCACATTTAAGTCTTTTGATTGTTTGATAAACGCGAGGGGGGATACATGTTTGTTTTATAAATCGAACACATATGATTTTATGGTATGCTGGACCCGATTATGAGAATGTTTCCGCATAAGTAGCTATTGTCGAATTCCCTTATTTCATGAACCGTTAATCGCCTTGTGAGGTGAACGCTAATGCATTAAATAGATTTATTGGGCTTGACAACCCCGTCCGGGGTATGAATCCTTGTGAACACTGTAACACCCCCATTTTTACATATAGCAGCAGAAGCTAATCTGGGGTATTACTTCAAGGTACAACAGTCATAATCATAGAAAACGAATCAAAAAGAGTTGTTTTTGAAAATAAGTTATCATTCATTATTTCTTCAGAGTTTTTACAAACGAGAGGTTCCCAAAATCTATACAATAAAGTTTGAATGATAACGGTTTTTCCATCTTCATGTCCTCGCCACTCCGTGCCATTAGTTACCTGAGATAAAACATGCTAAAAAGTCAACACAAAGGTTGAGTGAAATCCATAGGTTTAAGTAATATAATTTGAATGCAAATGCGATATTTAGGTTACGTTGATATACACCCAATATTGAAAAACATATTTATTATTGCCATTAGCTCATGAATCCGAAGCCTTAGGGTATGGTGATACGTTATAGCCCCTGCGGGTACCTTTGCCAAAATACCCGCGTGATTTCTAATGATGTGCGATTGGTTACACGTAACTGGGTACACCAATGGGGAGTCCAGCCCAAATAGATCTATTCACATCATTCGCGCTTACTACGGAGAGTAATTAACGGTTCATGATTATGGGGACTTAAAGGCAAAGCAGTTACTTAGGCAATAGTAAATTGAAATAGCATGTAGAAATAATTGCATTCATGTTTATAGCATGTATCCCCCTCGCGGGTTTATAAAAAGATTGAAATGCGAGGCTATGAACTCACCTGAACAGTTATAGGGAAATTGATAGCTAATGTATAGGGAATGAAAGTAACGGCTTCAACACGGCAATCACAGACAACCTGGGTTAATATATGGCAAGTCTTAGTTTGATTATATATATAAGTTTTTGAATATCGATGTTGGTTTTGATATAAAAATTATCATAATACCGTTTGGGCCATCATAGTTTAGAAGTCATTTAGTAAACATTTGTAAGCTAAGGCACTTTAAATCGTAAACCCAATAACTCAGACATAACGTAATACCAAGATGAAACTTCTTAATATGAAGCTCCCTAGTATTGTGGTATGATATGGATCCGGGACATGATTTTTGAAAGCACATCGATGATGAATGATATAAGGATTAGAACATAAGCAGTTTTAAGCATTTTATTCAATATCTGGAAATGTTAAGCACGAGGAGCGTTAATTAAAGTTATGTCTGGTAATGTTTTGAATATGATTTTACACTTTTTCAAAATGTTACATTTTAGACCCTGGGGTTTGGAAAACTGCAAGTAGACCCTTGGGGTTTGCATTTTTACGACTTTGGTCCTTCAACTTTTATTGATATACCAAGTAAACCTTATACTTTAAAAAGTGACATAATAGACCCCTATAGTTATAACTTTGATAAAATGACACTTTTAGTCCTTTTAGTTATAAGTTTCTGAAATTTACGATATATACCCCTTGCATGGATTATAATTACAAAACATGTCCAAATTGCCATGCAAGCTTAATTTAACATTTCAATAGTCATTTATAAGTTATAATAAACTAAGATATGAAGATTTAACACAACATAAGTTTAATTTAATGATTCGTTAAGCTAAAAGGTAAAACAGGTCAAATTAGGGTTTCAAAATGAAAACGCACGGGTTTTAAGGTCAAATTCTCTTATGACTTATCAAAGCACTTATTTTAACATTATAATAGCTTATTAGGATTGATTATAACAAAATTTTACAAGTTTAACTCATAGTTTAAGTAAAAACATGAAATTAGGGTTTCGGGTGTACGGTTTTGGATCAAAAAGGCATAACACTTAGGTTTTTGAGTTCAAAGCTTTATATTATGATTTTAGCAAGAACATATGAACATTATGAAGTTACTTGAGAAGAATATTAGCTTATAGAACCTGGTTTAAGCTTATAGCTTGGAAACAGGTCAGAATCAGGACTTTCGGCTTTGTACGACTAGAGTAACGACTCCCGGGCTTCGTTTCTTGGTTTCTTTTGCTTCCTTTCTGTACTTGAGACTTCTTAAGATCTATTAGAATTCACATTGAGCAAGGAGTTGCTACTATGAAGGGTTATAGAGGAGGAAGTGGGGGATGAAGAAAAATGAACACACTATGCCCCCTATTTATACCTATTTGAAGGTATAATGAGTAAGAAAGCCTTAGGATCTGGTATTAACACATAGAGGGTCTAGGTTATGATGTGTAGAAGCTAGGAAATCAATGGTGGAGGTCTATGAAGTAGCTTTGATGAGGTGTTTGTGGTTGGTGTATGTCGCGGCTGAAGAGGACAAAGGAGAGGCCATGTGCTTCTTAAATTTGACCAAGGATTGGTATAAGAAGGTGCATAAGCTGCTTGAAGGTTTCTAGAAGAGTTCTTGGGTAGTCATTTGCACATGGTAGCAATTTAGAGGGGTTAAAATGGTCATAGAAGCAAACCGGGTCTATTTTGGGTTTGCGGTTTCTTCAAAGTTATACAATGTCCATTGGTGTTATAAATAATTAAGGAATGATGAATAGGTTGTTAGGTCTGGGATTAAAGTAATAATCAAAGGATTACAATTGTTTGGGTTAAAAGCTTTGAATTGAAGAAATTGGGAGTACAGGTTCAAACTAGGGCTCGTTTAGGGTTTCTTGTCTTTCTTGGTTATACTTTATAGCATACGCCCTGATCTAGAATGATGGAATACAATCCTAGGGCTTATATAAAGTTATTCATCAATGAATTTTGGCGTTGGTTTAAGTTAAAATGGTGAAATTGAGAAACGGGTCAAATCAAACAATTTAGGGCATAATTAGGTTTTTTGGATAAGTTAAGGTTTTCTAGGCTTTGATTTATAACACATTGCCAAGTAAATGATGATGATGGATTTGTTAACTTATTTTATAAAGTTTACAATGCCCTTTGGTTGGTATTTGGATTAGAATGGTTTAAAACGAGTAAGCGGGTTAAATGACTTAATTAGTACTTTTAGGTTTTTCTAGATATGTTATACGTATAAGTGAAGTAAAATGGATGAAGTAATGGGGGGGGGAATGAAATAATGATTTGAATAGGATTGTTAAGTTGTAAAATAAGTTATTACAACTTCAATTGAGTGTTTGGTTTGGTTTTACAATGGATAAAAGCCACGACAAGGGACTAGTGTAGTATTTAGCTCGGGTTAGGGTTTCTGGTTTTGAATTCGGGTTTTAAGAGTAAAAATGTGTATGAAAGATTATGAATAGAATAATTAGGGTTTACACATTGTTTTTGAGTATAGTAGCTTGTACAAAGTGGTGGTGAAGAAATTAGATGAAAAACGGTGTAAAACGGGCTATTTTAGATGTCATGCTTAATGACTTGTACATTGAGCTTTTAGAGACTTGTACTTTGATTGAAGAGATTTTATATTTCAAATACGTATCATATTATGTACATATGCTTTAGTAGCTTGTGCATTTACATTAGGGTTAACCCTTTCCATGAGGATTAAGGTTTGGAGTTATATGCTAACGGTTTAGCGCCTGTTTTGATATAACGTTGCGAATGGTACATTATAGAATAATGTAACTTAGTAATAAGGATATGATGATATTGACTTGACATATTGTGCTGTTTGCTTTGGATTAGAAGACAGGATGGCCATAGATAGGTTTCGTAAGCTCGTTACTTTAGTTATTACAGTATCCTTGCTCTGAGATCTTACATGCACATAAGTGATAAAGTGGAAAAATTCCCCGTACAAATTGTGATAATAGTAAAATAGGTTTTGCATTTTGATGAAATTCTGATTTGTTTATAAAGGCACATGTTGATCAGGCAAGATGGCTTTTCAATGGTTAAATAGAGAGGCATTAACGGACATTGCTAACACATTTTGGTGTACCGGGGTATCCCAAAGTGTATGAAAAAACCCCATTTTTTTACTCGATCAAGCTGTATCACTCGATGGTGGAGCTACAAAGGGATTGTTATCATTGGCAGGAGTGATATCGAGAGCATCTCTAAGAATATCTTTGTGAAGATTGAACCATTGCTCATCCAACTGAGAACTGTACAACCCAGTAGATAAGTTAAAGCACATGGTGTTCCAAAACTGCTGAATGTAGATAGCCGAAATCGTAGAGGATGCCGTGAAGGCCCTGAAGAAGTTGGTGTTCTTCAGTAAGGCAATAGCAATCGGGAAGATAGGATTCCTCTGAGGCTTGTGTACATCGAGTACGCAGTTACTCTTGCCGATGGGCACCCACTTGCTTAACGGCAATATATGATCATCTGTTCTGGTCGGTGGTGCGACAGCAGGAGCATCATTCGCAGGAATGTTCATGTCAGCCATAGTATCTGCATAAGTAGATCCAACAGCAGGATATACATACATATATATGATGTTAGTTGGGAGCAATTGCTCAGAGGGAATTCAACCTTGGAATGAGTTGACCCAAAGATATTTGATAAAATACATAACTCGCTGCAGACAACTCGCTGGCCTATTTTATTAAACGTATTTAACTCGCTAGCAAATGAAAAATTTGAAATTGATGAGTGTAAATATTCTAATCAAAAATAAAATCTTCTTTAACTGTTGTGGGATAGCGAGATGCCCACTGACATCAAATGGAAATAAGAGATGAAATTCAACTCGCTATGATAACCTCCACTAATTACACTTGCTATGAATATTTTATTAAATACTAACTCCTATTAAATTTGGAAAATTTGAAATTAGCGAGTTGAATATCGTTTAATAAAAAAATAAAGTCTTATCAACTCGCTACTAGTTAGCGAGTTTCTTGTTTATGGTAATATAATATTATTAATGACAGAAACTCGCTAACAAGAAAAATCATTTAACTCGCTACATAGCACACCAACAACTCTCTATAACCTAAAATTACACAAACCAGCAAAAAGGTTCAAGGAGGCACGTAATAAACGCTTAGACAACATTGTTAAACATTTAGAAACATCCAGAAACAACAAACAACAACAATCAAGGGTCTTTGACTAATAAAAGTCAAGGAACTACACGAAAATCTCAATACCACAAAATAATGAAAGGGGATGCAAATAAACAATGAACGATGCATCATTTCATACTATTAACTCTAAAACAGCAAGTCAACCTCATTCCAAACATTAACAAAGACTTAGATGATAAACAAAGTCAAAATCATTGATTTAGTGCTATTTAGTTTGATTAAGACAACCATGTTCTAGATGTAATATGTTTATTAGATATAGAACATTATACAAAAGATACCTTGGCACTAGTATCCACAGAAATCACGAATCAAATAAAAGGTCAACCTAGCGAGTTGCATGAGAGGGTTTTTAGGGATATGGTTTGACTGGTTTTGCAGATTTGACAATAGTACTCCGCTACCTCTTTTATACCTTTTAATGGTTTTAGTTTCATCATTTGGCAGTTTTGGTCCCTTAACTTCCTAAGACCATTACTTTGTGGTTTAATTTATTAATAAGGTTTATGCAAGATTCAGAATTGGCACACATGGTCCTTGTAATTTCATAAGCCTAGGAAACATTTAGCATATTGCACATAAGTCCCTATACTCACAAGTGCTTGACAACGTTGCCTTTTAAGTTAAAATAACTTTAACTCCCCTTCAAATTGAAACCCTGTTTAATAAAAACTTTTACCAGTCAAATATTTTGATGAATTAACAATGCCCATTAGATGTCATAAATTTGAAAACACTCTCCCCCTCAATCAATGACCCGTTTTCTATTTAAAGAGTTGTAGTCGTTGATTGAGTGCCAAATTTTAAGAAATTCAAGTCTGATTAAGTTTCAAACAACATTTTTCCACCGTGGGTAACACAAATAATTTTCTGAAGAATCATAGACGAAAAATCATTTGGTTAAAGAAAGAAGACTTCTCTTCTATAACAAGAAATAATGCACTGAAAGGTACATTAATTCAGAGTTGCATATATATAAAGTAATCCATGCCCGGGATAACTTAATCACCCGTTGTCAAGAACAACCATCTTTTTGGCGACAAGCTTTCCTCTATTTGAAAAGCGGGTTGCAGTCAGAAGGAACTGCAAGCCATAAAGACATGTTTTGAAAAGTTTGAACTTCCGTTCGAGCTTCATTTAAAAACCCGTGTCATTATTGAATGACATTTCTAGGTCCGTAAATGTTATCGATAAACGGAAGACATGTCTTGAAAAATTATTTTTGAAATTTTCTATTTTCTGATTTTTATGGTTTTTGTAGGTTTTATATTTTTGTATTTTCTTTTTAGATTTAATCTATATACATATTTACATAGGATATAGGAGGACCATCCTTTACTCCTCTTCTCCTTCCTGAAAACCTTTAAGGGTTTCCGGGGACATACTCTTCATACCAAGTCGCGGGAGTAGAAATTCGAACCGCTCCCTTGATAATGCTTTGGTGAATATGTCCGCGGGATGATAATACGTCGTCACGAAGTACAACTCAACTACGCCTTTCTCAACTTGCTCTCGTATAAAATGGTGTGGTATGTCAATGTGCTTAGATCAGGAGTGCTGGACATTATTGCAGCAGAGAGCAATGGCACTGCGATTGTCACAATACAGGGGAATCTTATTGAAGACAAAGCCGTAGTCTGTAAGCTGTGATCTCATCCAAAGTAGATCTGAGCATAGTATCCAGACATGACAATGTATTCAGCCTCTGTAGTTGAGATCGCAGTGCTCTTCTGTTTCTTTAATGACCAGCTGACTAATTTATCACCAAAGAACTGAGCACTTCCTGACGTACTTCTTCGTGTGTCTTGACAACCTGCATGGTCCGCATCTGCATAGGCTGTTAGTGCCATATCAGTGTCTTTCAGATACTAAAGACCCTAATTAATGGTTCCTTTGAGATACCGAAAGACCCATTTAAGTGCTTCAAGGTGCTTTTTGGTAGGCGAAGCCTGATACCTAGCACACATGCATACAGCGAATACAAGGTCGGGTCTGTTGGCAGTGAGGTACATCAGGGAGCCGACCATACTACGACATCGAGTCTGGTCAATTGGAATCCCTAATGGGTCCTCATCCATTTTAAGTCGATCCACCATGGGTGTATCAACAGGGTCACACGAATCCATCCTAAATTTCTTTAAGATTTCAAGAGCAAATTTTAATTGATTAATAAAAATGCCTTTGGGATTTTGAGAAACTTGTGAATCCTAAGAAAAAGAATTTGCCACATCATTGACATTTGGAATTTAGAATCATCTCTTGAAAAAAATGTCACGCGCTATAGGTCGGTCGAGGCAATATGATTATCATCTACATATATTTAAACAAAAAGAATATGTTTGCAAGTTTTCCGAGTAAATAGTATCGGATCAACTACATCCTTGGAAAATTTGTTGTCCAAAAGAAATCGTGACAAGGTATCATTACACGCCGAGGAGCTTGCTTTAAACCCGTACAAAGCCTTCTTCAGACGATAAACATGTGTCGGATGGTCTGGATCAACGAAACCCTTGGTTGACTAACATAGGGACTTTTCTATACACTCGCCATTAAGGAATGCTGACTTGCATCCATTTGTTTTTTTTTTTTTTTATAGATGGTCATGTTTTACTAGCGGCATTAATGTATTTCCCCCTTTTTTTTTTTCCCCCCATTTTTATTTTTCGTGATGAAGATTCGAATAGCCTCGATACGTGAACCGGAGCCAATGATTCTTGAAGTCAACGACCCTCCTCTTTGTCGGGATCCTTTGGACACCAACCGCGGCCTGGTTCTTCAGAACATCACCGTTACTCCTCAAGCTTAACTTGTAAATCCATTTGAGAGCTATAATCATGACACAGTCTGGTTGAGGTACTAATTCCCAAACTTGAAGTCGATCAAATTTGTGAATCTCATCATGTATAGCTTGAAACCAGCAATCTTCAGTTATTGCAGATTTTAAGTTCTTTGGTTTGACTTTTGACAATACAGAGTTATACAAGTACCACAAAGATAATTCGTTAATTGATAATGATGAAAGGATATGGATCTCCCCAAACTAATTTCGCACAAAGGATGAGAAACTCTAGTGCACCGGAATGAGGCATCGGACACGAGAGGATTCTTGAAATGTTGGGTTAATCCTGCCAAATCACAACATAGATAACAAACAACGAGAAACGAAGAGGATGGGCCCCTCAATATCACAACACATTAGAGGTTAGAAAATAAAATAGAAAGAAAAGGATAAGCATGGGGTGAACTCCCACGAAGCGGCTTTGTTTTTGATTACCGAGTCGCAAGCTCGACTCGATCCCTGAATTTAGTTGTCCTTAGCGAGATCAAAAGAAATAGACACTGATGGACCTGTAGGAATGACCGGGTCTTGTGCTACATTAGGAATAGGATCCTGACGGATACCCGGTGGATTAAAATATTCATCAAACATAGGTTGGAATAACATCTCCAATTCTTTATTTGTGGGAGGTACATATGGTATAGCAGGAGCAGGATTGGGTACGAGCCCTGAACTGATAGGTCCAGGCGTCAACAGGTTAGGAGCGGGTCCTGGACTGGATTGTACAGGAGCCATTTGCTCAGTCAGCTCATCGAATTGAACGTGAATAGTTTCCATGATTTGTCGGGTTCGTTTGTTGTAGATTCTGTAACCTTTTCTGCTCGGTGCATATCCAATGAAAATTCCAATATCAGCCCTTGGTTGTAGTTTTCCAAGATTCTCGCTGTCATTTGTAGGGTAACAAAGAGCACCAAAGACCCGGAAAAATGTGAGATCAGGCTTCTTATTGTGTACTAGCTCATATGGGGTTTTGTCGTGACGTGTGTGAATAAGGGAACGGTTTTGGGTGTAACAGGCAGTAGCCACAGCTTCAGCCCAAAGAAACATCGGTGCCTTTGAAAAGATTAGCATTGTCCGAGCTGCCTCGACAAGAGTTCGGTTCCGTCTTTCGACAACGCCGTTCTGCTGTGGAGTCCTTGGCACTGTCTTTTGGTGAAAGATTCCAACGCTTTCATAATAATCATACAGAGTCTTGTTGACAAATTCAGTTCCATTATCAGTGCGGATGAATCTTACAGTTTTGTTGAGACCGACTTGTATTTGCTTCAAAAATTTAATGACAACCGTTGGTGTTTCATCCTTTGATCTCAAAAACTTGACCCACGTAAACCGAGAGTAATCATCGACGATTACCAAGATGTATTTCTTCCCATTAATAGTTTGCACACGCATCGGTCCATATAAATCCATATGAAGGGTGTTTAGAACTTCTAAATTGGTGTTTTTAGTTTTGGGTTTGTGGGTATGCTTTTTGCTTTTTCCTAATTGACATGCAGAAAAAAAGATGATCTTTTATAAACTTCAATCTAGGTAAGCCTCTGACAAGGTCTTTTCTTGCAAGATCATTGATGGTACCGAAGTTCAAGTGGTTTAAACGTTGATGCCACAACCATGATTTGTACTTGGAGGCTTTGGATAGCAAGCAAAATGGGGAGGACTTCATCATTTCTTCAACAGAAATAGTGTATAAATTAGAACCACGGGAACCTTTAAGTAATTCAACACCATCCGTATCACGAACATAACAAGAATGCTTTCTGAAGGCAACTTCCAAATCCGAATCACAAAATTGACCGACAGAAAACAAATTATGCCCCAGTCCTTCCACGTAATATACCCTGGAGATTACACTATCACCAACGACATAATCTCCATAACCCATAATAGCACCAAAGTGGTCATTCCCGAATCTAGCTGTCCTGATAAACTTTTTCATGAAATTCATGAGCCTTGAGCGATCTCCCGTCATATGTTTTGAACAGTCTGAGTCCAAATACTAAAGGATGATTTGTACGACCTGCATTTGAAAACAGACGAAGATGGAGAGTTTGGAAAGTTGGATCCCCAATGTTGGTTGGGTTCCGTTGGGTTAGCACAAGCAATGGCTGACATTCCGGTAGGTTTAGTGAGCCTAGTTAAAGGGCACTGATCACCTAGGGTGAATGTTCTTCCTGTGGGTCTTCATTGATAACCAACATTGTTAAGTGTTTTGCCAGTTGGTTTCTAAATTTGTTTGACATGTTTAGGTTTCCCCACTTGTGTAACTTGCTTAGGTTTCCAAACTTGCTTAACATGACGCACAATATTTTTAACATTAGGGGATGCATTCACAGAGTGCAAATAAGTAACCGCACACATATCATAATTAGCCAAAAATAAACATTTGTTACATGTTTGGCACACAGAATGAGAATTCAAATTAATTACAGTACGCTTAGAGCTAATACTAGAATCAACACAATTTGTGGTTTTAAGACTAGATCTAATTGTCCTAGAGTGGTCTTCTACTTTCTTCAAGCTGTCACTTTTCGTTGGCGGGATCCTATGTTTCTTAAGTATGCTCCTAGGATGAGATCCGCTAGCATCAGTGAAACTATTTACGTAGTGTGTGTAGGGTAGGGGTTTGGAGTTGGGGGTTGTTAGTTGGGGGTTTGGTGATATTTTAGGGATTATTTAGGGGTCTGTTGAATGGGTGGAGGATTTGGGGTAAGGGTGTGGTTATGGAGATTAAGAAGATGAGGGGAAGGTAGGTGGGGAATTGAGGGTTTCAAAACACTATTTGTTGGAGTGGTAAGGTATAACTGATGATAGGTGGTGGTTTGGGGTTTTGTTATGAGCTTGATAAACTGGATTTGGGTTGGGTTGACGGTTTGATTAAAGTTTCCCTCCACGTTTTGGTTGAAATTAGAATTGGTCCTTATACGTTTTGGTTGGTTTGGACATTCGTTGATTGAAACCCGTGGGCTCCATTTGACTTGCCAAATTTGAAGGTTGGTTTTTCTATTGAGAAAATTTCCAACGGCTGCGGTTTGTTGACATTTTGGATGTTATCTGAAAAACAGAAAATCGTTCCCACCTGAGTTCACGGACAAAGGTTAAAATGGATTTATCCAAAAGTGACACAAACTACCTCAACTGCTATGATTGGTGTTCAGGAGTATTTAACAACTAAAGCTTTCATTTTCATTCACATTTTGTTCATCTTGAATCATCTTATCCTCGAAGAAGCGGCTTATTTTTGCATATCGAAGAATTATTAGAAGATGAAGAATTGAAAGAGGACATCCGTACTCACTCTTGTGAATCATTAGCAGGACTTCTTGGAGAACGAACTTTTTTGACTTGCTTTTCAATAATTGCTAACCTCTTGAGGCATTTGTCCAAGAAATTACCACCTTGCTGCAGAATCTAAGGCATCTTGATCGTTGAATTCAAAGATTTGTAAATAAGTATCTAAGGGTTTTTTTGGTGGAGTTCTGAAAAGCCATGGTGAGGACCATTGACGAGAGTCCTTTAAAACGTTCCCCATTCTTCATTAAAGGCTTCGCTTGTTTGAAAAAAGTAATGATCTCATTCCGATAGTAAGTGGTTTGTTGAAGGTGGAAAGTATTGGTTTAATGAATTTTTGAAACAAGGTCGTCCCAATGTGAGAATTGATCTTGGTGGTTCTTTGTCTAACCAATCTCGGGCTTCACGCAGAGAAAAAGGGAAAAGAAAAAAGCTTAACCGACAGTGTTCGAACTTCTGGATGCTAAACTTTGAAGTGACCATATTAAAAAAATCAAGGTGATGTGGGGATCTGTCTAACGTAAATTTGTTGCTTTGCCACAAGATTGATTAACGTTTGTATTTTAAATAGTTAGGATAGACACTATTATACGGGGTTGCACTTTAAATTTCTTAAACCATCCGTTCAACATAGATCTAATGCCCGTAGAACTGGATAGTTTCGATGTTATTATCGGCATGGATTGATTAAGAAGGTGTCACGCCGTGATCGTGTGTGATGAGAAACTTGTTTGAATTCCCTATGGGAATGAAACCTTGGTTTTTCGTGGTAACGAAAGTAACGACGGAAGAGAAGCTCGGTTGAGCATTATCTCATGTTTAAAGGCTCAAGAGTACATGGCGAAAGAATGTCAAATCTTTTTGGCACAGATATTGATTCGCAGTATAGCACACACTTATATAGCAACCCTAATACAGATTCTAACCGAATGACCTTGACCAAGGCAAAAGGTCAAATTCCACAAAAGGATAAAATATATAAGAGAGAATCAATGATAAGATTCCGGAAGAGATATTCCCGGGTCGTATGTCCCAACGAGGCTGCAATTGAAAGTTATCCTGGTTTGATGAGAAATTGACTGATGAAGAATATATGATGGAAACACTGATATAATTACAACTAAAATTAATTAAATAAAACTTAATTTAATCTACGGGAAAACAAGCAAAGGAAATGGGATCTTAAAAACTACGGGAAACAAAATTAGTTATAGGGAAATCCTAGAATTAAATTTATACTAAAATACGGGGAACAAAATCAGGTATCGGGAAACCTAAATACTAAAAATTAAGAAAATAAATGCTAAATTAAATTAAAAATCAAAATTAAATTCTAATTAAGTTAATTTGAAAAATAAAGAAAACTAGAACTAAAACGGAGGTCGTTTGAATGTAAAACGAAAAGAAACGGTAAAACGGGTCTAAGACTGAAATTTATAAAAAATTAAACCTATACTAAATGTGATATTTTTCCTAGACACTAAATGACAAAAGAAAATTTTATAATAAAGAAAAATATTTTTTTATTAATTTTTGAATTTTTTATGATTTTTCTAAGATTTAATGAATTAACAAAAATAAACTTTTTCTAAAAATTAACACTAAAATTTTTC
>BQNB010020095.1:25209-65940 GCA_026074375.1 Tanacetum coccineum | reverse complement strand
ACAAATTGTGTTTTATTTTGTGAGATTTCTACCTTTATATTTCTCTTGGTTGAGAAGTATTTTGGCAAAGAATTCTTACGAGTTTAATAATATAATAAGTATATTAAATTTGTTTGTTTTACTACGAATCATTCATCGTCCTCGATTTTTCACTAGTCCCAAGCTAAGCGTAAAAACAAAATCACCGTTAAGTACAAGTAAAAATGCTAACACTACTTATAACTATGACTTGTCAACTTTTTGCTCCCAACAATTATTCAATTGTGCTTAATTTGAAGTTAAATTTAAATCGACAATTTTAGAAAGTAGTATAGTTTATGTGCATAACGATATTTCTGAAGACATCTGGGGAAAAGATTAGATCACCCACCAACTAGCATATTCTCGATAGATCCCAGCCGAGTTTGACTTAGGTTATCAGGTTGAGACCCCACAGGAGAATGTTTGCAATGTAATAGCGGGATACTCCACCTTTTTAGGCCGAATTTCTTAGATTTACCGCAAAATAAATAAATACTACTCAAAGCACGCAAACATCAAAAATTTCATGATCTCATTGGTGCGATTATTCCATGTAATGACCTTTCTTCTCGGAACATCCCAGCCTCATCAGCTAAGTGCCTAGGTTTTTGACACCCCACGGAGAATACTTAATCGAAATAATCTACCGACGGCAACCAACAACTTTTGAAGTCTTAAAGCAAATTATTCTTAGTTCAAAATTATACTTAAGTTAGAAAAAGAAATCTTAACCATTAAATTTTTATTTATTGCTATATACTATACTACCGTCATCATTTACATGACTACAACATCGGCCACGCCTCCGATAAGATGTAGTGACTTAGTCTGATGACGGTTTCTTATTGATAACACTTACGAATGCACTTTGGCATTTATTATCTCACCATGGGCCTTGTTTTGAAGATTGCAACATCGGCCACGCCTCCGACAAGATGCAGTAAACCTTTATCAGCCCACAGTTTATATTTTTCATTATTTATTTATTTTTTCATTTTTTCATCATTTTTTTCATTTTTTTTTTGCAACATATTTTCCATAATAGAGAAAATTTCGTTTTAGAAACTGAACTAAGATGAATATTTTTGTTTCCGAAAGAGCTTCTTTCTAGAAAACGTCGGTTTAAAGTTAAAGCAAAATTAAGCACATTTATTAGTCAGGTTAAGAGCTTCCGGGAGAAAAAGCGACAAGTATAAGCTTTTAAGATTTCCAAATAATCCTTGTTTAGCATCCTACTTGTAAATAACACTATCATTTCTCGTTCTTCGTAAATTTAAAATCCCTAATAAAAGGATCCGCGAATGCTTAGCCTAATAAACTTTCGTTTACTAAATGGTTAAGGAACAAAGCTAGGGCTCAACACGCCCGACCGAGTCAAAATTTATTCTCATTCTACCCATTGGGAAAGTCAAAACTGTGACAAAACACTTATTTTATTTTTGAAAATTTTTAAATTTTTTCATTTTTTTTTGGTATTTTTGCAAAAATTTTGATGGTAAAAACGGGATTACGTGACAACAACGGCTGCAGGCAAAAATCAAATTGAAGATTCCCCCCCATACTAGAACTAAACATCGTTCTCGATGTTTTAAAGGGGTACCTACGTACATCTAAGGCCGTTTATGAAGTGTGCCAAAAGATAAAACGTTAGTTGATTAGATTAGGATATTGGATTCCCAAAATGAAGCTGAGGATGTGAAACTCTGAAGGCAAAACTGCGAGCACGAGAGTCTTCACAATCCGGGAAATCCTGGACATACAAAACACACAAAACACAGGGAACACTGACAAAATACGGGTAATGGAAGAGGGTTGCTCTCAACAAAACACTTATTCATTTCTACATACTACATACTATTGTTAAGCCGGGGGTGCATCCACGAAGACTTGTTTTAAGGTCGCTATGCTTGACCCGTCCCCGAATTTATTGGTCCATGGGGAACGTCTGGAGATCTGGGACTACCAATGTTGGTACGTCCCTTCCAAAGTAGTGCTTCAAACGATGACCATTCACTTTGAAATTTAGCTTGGAGTTTTGGGATAACTCGACAGTGCAATATGGAAAAACATAGGTTACAGTGAATGGTCCACTCCAGCGGGTCTTAAGCTTGCCTGAGAAAATCTTTTAATATAAGAGTTTAAAGAGGAGGACTCGCCATTCACCGACGTTGAAAACGCAATTTTTGATCTTGGAGTCATGGATTCTCTTTGTTTTCTCTTTATAGATCAAAGAGTTTTCATAGGCATGATCACGAAGTTCATTAAGTTCGTTGAGCTGAACTTTTCTGTGATCACCCGCGGTTTTGATATCAAAGTTTGTATGCTTAAGGGCCCAGTAAGCTTTGTGCTCCAACTCAACCGTAGTATGACATGCCTTCTCATATACTAGCTTGTACGGAGTGCACCGTAATGGCGTGTGTTTTTGTCAGCCTGTACGGAAGGCCCAGAGAGCGTCATCCAGTTTGTCCGACCAAGAAGCACGATTTTCGCCCACGGTCCTTTCAAGAATTCGTTTCAAGCCACGATTCGATACCTCAACTTGCCCACTTGTTTGTGGGTGATACGCGGTGGAGAGACGATGAGTGACTCTGTATTTAAGCATGACCTTTGCAAACTGGTCATTGCAAAAATGGGTTCCGCGATCACTTATGATTGCACGAGGGGCACCAAATCTGGAGAAGAGAGTTTTAAGAAATTTGCAAACAACTCAGGGTCATCATGGTGGAGCGCTTCGTTCAACCATTTCGATAAGTAATCAACTGCCACCGAGTATATATGTTGATTCCTCTGATGACTGGAACGGCCCCATAAAATCAATGCCCAAAATGTCAAAGATTTCGACAACTAGGATAGAGTTTTTGTGCATCTTATCACGTTGCGAAATTTTGCTTTGACGTTGACTATGTCACTATTAGTGGTGATCAAAGTCGTGGCATCCTTGTAAATTGTGGGCCAATAAAATCCTAAATCGAAGATCTTTTTAGCGGTGTAAATTGGAGAAAGTAGTGTCCCCGGTGGGTACACTGTGGCATGCTTGAGAATGTCAACAAGCTTCTTCGAGTAAAACACAACGAACTAATTACTTGGTCAGAACAGATTTGTATAGAAAGGGTTCTTTCTAGAAATAATGTTATGACTTATTTGTAAAAAACTTGTTTTTATTGTTTTTTAGGACGAATTCCCTTGACAATGAAGTTTCCCCGCACTCATGGTAGTTTGTGATATTCTGGCAAAACCATGGGGTTGTTTCATCCGAAGAGCACGTTCTATGAGTTTCGTAGTGGAAATGTTTCCGTGATTTCCTCTTGTTATCGAACTCATTGTAGTGTGGGTTCTCAAGTCTGGAGAGATATCAGTGGCTAGATTTTCTTGTCCTTTTTTTGTCTCACTGATCTCAACATCGTATTCTTGAGAAAAGGTTCCACCGCTTCAATCTTGCACTTAGCATCCTTTTTAGACAAAGAAGACTACTTTTATACAGAATGGTCAATGTACACTATGTTTTGGACAAAACGAGATAGGACCGAAAACTTCTCAAAAGCGTACACTACGTGGGCAAATTAATTCTTTTTATTTAATAGTTAGGTGTGCTTGAGCTCGTCGGTAATTCTTGCTGGCAGAGTGATTTGGTAGGAAATGCTTGTTCTTTCGTTGCCCTAGGACTTGCCCACAATTGCAATGCGCGCTTGCACATCTGTGTGCATGAGTTCGTCTCGGCGCACTCTGCGCACAAGTCAGCGCGAGACTCTCGCTTCTTTCGCGGGAGCCACGCAGCGCGTCTCGCGCGCGCGCTACGCGGCGCGGTGTATTTAAAGGATTCGATTCACTTTTTTGAGAAGAAAAATAAGTCTCTTTTTTCCAAGCAAGTGGGTCTTTGGACGGGCAATTTTTGAAAAGTCTTGTTATGAAACGTCGGTTTTAAAACGGCAATGCCAAGAAAACTACGATCACCTTTACAGTGTCGGGTGAGGGTGTTGGCTATAACTTTTCAACTTTAGCTTGATCGACATTATTTCCCGACTTAGAATTTCGTGTCCAAGAACAATGCACTTCTTTTAACCTAAAATGGCTTTTCTCCAATTTAGGGACAAATTCATGTCTTCACCCGTTTTTAACATTTTTTTCCAAATGGGATTGGCATGTAGGAAAGAATTCCCGAATGAGGAGAAGTCACCTATTGTGATACAAGACTTCCATTGTCTTTTCGAGCACTCGCGTCTACTGCTTATGGAAGATTGCCATCATACATCGTTGAAATGTGTCGGGTGCATTGCATAGCCCAAAAGGCATGCGGCGATAGGCGAACGTTCCGTATGGGCAAGTGAATGTTGTCTTCTCTTGATCCTTCGGAGTCAAATGGGCTCTCGCCTCGCGAAAATAACACTGAGAAAGCCATCGAGGAAACAATAGTATTGGTTTCCCGCGAGGTCTTTCGAGCATTTGATTCCTATGAGGGTAATGGGAATACAAAAAAAAATTGAAAAAAAACAAAAAAAAAAAAAAACGGGTCTTTTCCGGGTGGGCTTCATTCAACTTTTATAGTCAATGGACACTCTCCAACCCCCGTGACCAATCGAGTTGGTATCAAATCATTTATCTCATTCTTGACGACGGTTATGCACCCTTCTCGTGGCTATACAGTGTACCGGGCTTACAATGGAACTATAGAGGATCGGATAAATTAGTCCGGCGTCAAAGTTTTTCAACGTCATTTTTTGATGACGTCGTGGGATCTTCTGGAGTTTACCGTATTTGACTCTTAACTATGTTGGTGCGTTAGTCCTCTTCCATAAGGATTTTGTGAGTATAAAACTCTGGATCAACACCCTTGATATCGGAGAGTTTCCAAGAGATGGCTCGCTTGTAGGACTTTAGAACCTTGATAAGAGTTGCCTTCTCCTCATCCTTTAAATCTTTTGCAATTATGACGGGCAACTTGTCGTCACCTTCTAAAAATACGTATTCTAAATGATGTGGCAAGTCCTTAAGTTCAACCTTGGGAGGCTCATCAATTGATGATTTAACTGTTTTAGCTTCAACAACTTTAAGTTCTTTCCAGATTCCGGGCGAATAATCTTTATTATTCAGAAGAGGAGGTAACGGTTCACTATTGAGAAGTGCTTCGAGAATGAGAACATCACCCTCCGGATTATAGTAAGTAGCATCAATTTCCTGTGAAATTGGCTCGTCATCGATAACTATAAAAGCATTGGCTTCTTCGAGAAGGAGAAAATCACTATCCCCGAAGGGAGTTAGTGTTGGTGAAGAATTTGAAACAATTGGATCGTAATCCGGAGAAGGATTACCGTATGCAACTGAATTGGAAAAACCTAAAACTTCTTGCTAGTATTCTTCACTTGCCAATTCAATGACGTCGATTCGGTTTGCCGTCATATGATTATAATTAGCCGTGTATCTCGAAGTTTGGTCCAGATTGAATGTGATGGCCTCTTTGCCAACACGAAGGGTTATTTCACCTTCGTAAACATCTATCAATGCACGATGGTCTTTAAGAAAACTTCCTCCGAGAATTAAAGGTACTCGGGGGTCTGGTTCAAAATCTACGACCACCAAATCTGCTGGAAACTAGAACTTTCCCACCATTAAACGGACGTCTTTGGCGATACCAATCGGTTCGGTGATTGAACGGTCTGCTAGCTCTAGCGTCATGCAAGTCGGGGTTAGTTCGGGAAGAGAAGAGTTTTTCTAAAACAGATAATGGGCATAAGATTAATGCTCGAGCCGAGAATCGGGCCCAAGGGTTGCATGTATTAATCCCAGAAAAATTCACATGGACTAAGATATCGTGCCAGGGTTCCAAGTTTTTTCGGTAACTTGTTTAGGATGACTGCTGAGCAATTCTCGTTCAATGAAGTTCTAGCCATTTCACTCAACTCTCTATGTTTTGATTAAATAAAGTTTTTAGCAGTCGATGGCAAATTTATTTTGGCATAAGGGTCAAGTCAATCGTAAAGCTATTTCGGAAACCCAAACTCTAAAGATTCGTAGGTATTTTCAATTTGGACGGTAGCTTTTTCACGACGCCTTTCATCATTTCTTCTGAAGGAAAAGGAATTGTTGTTCGTTTTTTTTTTTGAGGTTAGGCTTCGGTTGCACATTACGGGATCAAAAAACGGGCTCGAAAATTTGATTATGAGATTGGACTTGAACAACCGGAGGTTGGACGTCTTTGGTGCTTCCGTTATTAGTAGGAAGCATCGTGTCCTTTGTAACCTCGGTATCATGATTCATTACTTTCGGAGAAGAAGACCAAAGCAAATGGAATTCGCGAAACCTTGATATTGCACACCATCTTCGGGTGGTGATACCTTTCAAATCTTCCTTCGGGTTAGTAATGAGTGTTACTCGGGAGAGGTTCCCGATACCTGAAGCGTATGGACGGTATTAGGAAGTTCACGAATCTTGGAAAGGCATGTCGTTTAAATTAGCATTTGGTTTTGCAAGGTTTGGCCTTGGTTTTGCATGTTCCTCAGAACTGCATCATTAGCCTTGACGTAGTTGTCAAAATCAGTTTTGGACACACCATGTGTTCTAGGAACAGGAGCTTGGTTCTACTAAGTAGGTGGTTGATTAACTAGGGTCGGTAAATTTGGCATTGGATGTAATTTGTTCCTCGGTTTTGACTTGTAATGGTTTCCCCGATTGAAATTGTTTGATTATTTCCTTGCTGCTTTGATGGGGAGGAAAACGGGAGTTCGAATTTGATATGCAACCATTTTTGAGGTCGGTAACCGGTATTTCCTTGGTTGAAATTTGCCGCAGCGGTTTGGTGATCCTCATACTATTGGATATTGTCACGATAATTGTTGCCATCGTGTGGCTGGACATATTTGGTAAGGTATGACACACCCCCCACAAGTTACACAACTTTGCTCGACCGCTTTTACGGGAGCTGGGGTTTGGTTTTTCTTATCGAGAATCAATGCTCTAACCATATCTTTAAGTTCAGCAACATCGGGTGAAACTGCTGGGGTAGAAGAGCTCGTACTCACTTTGGCAACGACTGCCTTGCTTCGTGATTGACAAACTTTGGATTTGCTCTCGATGATTTTTAGGCATTCTCGAGGCATTTTATCCAAAAAGTTACCACCCGCAGCGGAGTTTAATGAATCTTGATCATTCGAATTTAGGGCATTATAGAATGTATCGAGTTGATCAATTCTTGGAAAACCTCATGATGCAGCATCCCCTAGAAGATCATTGAATCGGTCCACATGCCTCGTAAAACGTTTCATCAAATTTTTGTTGAAATCTCGTGATTTCATTTCGAAGATTTGTTGTTTTAGAGGGAGGGAAGAATTTTGTTAATGAATTTGAAATAAAACATAAAACAGATCATCCCATGTAAGAATTCGATCGAGGGTTCTTTTTCAAGCCAAATTCGGGCGGCATCCCTCGTCTGAGGAAAATGGGAAAAAGCTTAAGCTTATCCGACATACTCGGGAACGTTCGGGAACTTCACTCGTAGAAGTGAATCTTGTTGAAATATCGGTTGTGAGCATTGTGGGTCTTTTTATCATGTCCAAAAAAATGCTTGGTTTTTGAACAAGATTAGTAGACCTTGCTTGATATCAAAGTTGTTGCGTAATTTCGGGGAACAACGATCGCATCCTCGTTATACCCTCGGGTGGGTGCTTCGATTAATTGCGCCATAGTACGATTATCAGCCATTTAAACTATGGGAGGATTGAATGTTTCTTGATTGTTATGGTTTTTCAAGATTTGGTGATGGATTCAACAGAAGTTTGTCGGATCTTGTTTGTTTGTCGACGTTTACGGGCATTGAGAACAATCGTCGCGCATGCACAAAATAGAAATATAAAAAGAAAATTTACACTAATTTTTTTGGTTTTTCAATAATTTATTCACAATGTATTTTACCAGACAATGAGGTAGGACAACTTCAACCAAATAATCTACTTACTTTACGGTATCTCTCAAAAAGATAAACGCACATGTGAGCGGAGGAGTAGGAATAGCGCGAAGCTTATTTCTCCTTTCGGGTCGTAGTTCCTTGGAACAACCCTCCTTATACCCACTTTTTAGTTTGTTTAACTTTTCAAGGTGAGCCGTACATCGTAAGAGACACAAATGGCAAGTTTTTAAATCTTTTGTTCGATTTGGGAACCAATAAGTTTACCGGAATTTATTATGATAATACCTCAATTGAGAATATTATATTTTGATATTTTTACCAACTTGTGAATTTTATTTCTTGATTAAGACAATGTTTTTATATTTTTGGTTTTTCTTGTTTTATAAATATATACTAAAAAAGAAATGAAAAATATTTTTGTATTTTTATAAAAATAAAAGAGATATTCACAAATTCAAACACGGTTTGTCAAACGTAACGACAATTCGTTTCACAGCCTCCCCGGCAGCGGCGCCAAAAATTGATTCATCAATAATGTATATATAATATATAAGCAAACACTCAACCAATTACCTTTAGCCAAGGATTGGTCAAGAGTTCACAAATTAAAATATATATGTCCGGAAGTATGATTCCCGGGTCGTTTTGTCCCAACGAGGCTTGAATGGAAAATCAAATGACGGATTGATGATCGATGTTTGAATGGAAAAGGGTTTGGAATTTATTTTTCTAATTAAATTGCAAAAACGATTAAATAAAACCTAAAAACGAAAGCTAGAACAATATTAATCTAAAAATCCTAAAAACGGAAACGAAAACGTCAAGGGTCAAAAAACGCTAAATTTTGCCAATTTTAACCTGAGAACAAGTTTTTAAAATTAAAAATAGATTCTACTTGACTAAAAACAAAGTTATTGAAAAAAAAAACTAGGACTAAAAACGGAGTTCGATTTGGCTCCAAAAAAACATTGTCAAATAAAAAACGGGGGGGACGAATCGTTCTTTAAAAAGTGAAACTTTGCAAAAGACCCTACAAGAAACCATATTTTTCTAGAAACTATTATGACAAAAAGAAAATTTTTTAAAAAAAATAAGTTTATATTTTTCTGATTTTTCTTTTATTTTTTATGAATTTTTAAAGTTTTAAAAGAAAATAAATTATAAAAAATACTAAACGTTTACAAAAAATTCTAGAAAAATTACCTTAAATAGCTAAAAGTATAACAGTCCTATGAAAAATAAGCTAGAGTAACCAGCTTATCAAATAAGCCGGAACAGCTTATAGGGGCAATGGGCTAAAAAGCCCTTAAATACCAAAGCACCCAAAGGTCTAACAGAAAAGACCCAAGGGCACAGCGGTAGTGTGTGTTATGTTTATAAGGGTTGAGGGATTTTAGGTCCCGGGTTCGAGTCTTGCTCACCAGGGGCTTTGGCCTTCCCCTTTATATTTTTTTTCAAATAAATTTTTTTATAAACTTTAAAAAGTGCATATAAGAAGAGCAATTTTATATCACTACAAATTTATACAAAGCTTATAAATAATCTAGAAAAAGATCATAAAACAGGACAGAAATGCTTAATAACTAAGGTTTAGCATAATGCATTTTTTTCTTTTGGATTTTTTAAAACAATTAAGCACAAGTAAATGAAAGATAAGCAAATACAGACTTAACCACTACCCTAATAAGCACTTAGGACAAAATTCAGCAAAGAAGATCAATCAAATAAGCCAGCATAAGCCAATTAACCTTTTTGGCTTAAAATGCATTCAAAATGGGCAACAGCAAACTTTTCACTTAAAACTAAGCAACCTAGAAGTGACTTTAAGGGCTGAGCTTCTAGGGGCTTAAAAACTAGCTTATTTGGTTTCTAAAAAGGGAAAGAGTTAAGTCTTATCCACACAAATAAGCTGAGAAAGGATGGCTTAAAGTAAGGGTTTTGCACCAGGGGAGCTTAAATAGCCAAACAGCCCAAATGGCTTTTTCAAGCTTAATTTTAAGCTGGTAAACAAACAAATGAGCTCAAATAGCTTCTCACTTTAAGAACATCAACTAATAAGCTACCTGAATTAGCAATCTAACATCATTTAGAAACACAATTAAGCAAAGAAATATGGTCCTACAAAGAGCTCTCACTCTCAGCAGCTGCAGATTTTAAAAAGGATGAAAAACAGACAAAAGTGGTACTTTGGGCTTATTTTTAAACTAGCAAATGAAAACTTATGACAAAGTAACTTATAAAATCTAAAAATCTATCTTCCAAGGAACCTAAATCAGCAATAAAAAAGGGATTTTGGAAATTAAATAAGCCAAGAAAAGAGCTGAAGAAAACAGCAGCATTAACTTATAGTTAATACTGCTTGTTTGGCAGCTTTGAGCTAAAAAACTTAATTAAGCTAAGGCTTATTCTAAATAAGCTACTGATGACTTAAACTAACTAAATAAGAATAATTAAGCTTAATCAAACTAACTCCTATAAGAAAATAAGCCAAAAATTCAATTAAGCTAATTGGGAAGTCTGAAAGTAAAACAGACCTAAGAGACTATTTTGGGCTTAAAATTAAGTTGCTAAAAGCTTATGAAAGAACTTAAAAAGCTCAAGCAGATTGAGACTAGCTTGCAAGGAGCTTGTGCACCAACTTTCAGAGCCTAACTACAACTCTAACTTATCTAATTCTTAACTAGAAAATTGACATTTTTCTTTTGAAAATTTTACTTGACAGAATATGACTAAACCAGAGACAAACAATGCATGAATACTACACTTACTTTCAATGCATTTTAACTCTTAAAATGAAGCTAATACTATGACTTATACCTAGCTTAAACTAATTATCAAAGATAAGCAAATTAAGAAAACACAATTCTCACAGGTTTAAACCTTGGGAATAAAATACTTAACTAATGAAATTTAATCTATAAAAACTCATTAAAACTAATTATTAGACCTTAATTTAGCTAATTAAAACAGCCTAAGTTACCACAACCCAAAGCATTAACCAAACTGACCCATTTTGGGCTTAACCCAAACACCCCTTTAATTTCCAAAAAGGGCTTTTTAAGCTGATTTAAGGAGATTTAGGCCAAGGGTCTTAAAAACAAATACTCATACATAAATAATAAGCATAAATAAGCATAATTGAAAGCACAATAAGCACAAATAAGCTGTAAATAAGCTAATGCAGAAAAATGAGCTTAAAATGAAGAAAAGAGACTTACAAGGCCCTTTGCTCTAAACAAGGGCAAATAGGCTCTTAAGAGCTTTGTCTACAAGCTCCAGCTTATCAAGGATAAGCTGGTGGTGTCCATAAGCCCATCCATTTCTGGCTTATCATCCAAAATATAAGCTGTGGTGTATTTGAGAGTGGATTTTTTTTGATTTTTTATTAACTACTTAACCTTTTTGTTTGCTAGATGAAAACAACTTATATTTAAGCTAAATGAAGAGCTTCTTAATCACATTTCAACACAAATTAACAACTTAAGAGCTTGAATTTAAAACTTGGCTTTTTAACTTGAAATCCTCAAATGTTCATTAAACTTTAAAATTAATACAATGCTGAAAGAAAAATGTAGGATCGTTTAAATCATAACACGGGTGATGATTCGAGTGGTTTAGCTAGTTTCTAAAGAGAGAAACACTAGAGAGAGTTTTCTAGAGAGAGAACTATTGTTTCTATGAAAAGAGAATAAATGACTAGCTTACCTCTTCCAAAGTTGGAAGAGGCTATATATAGTACTTACAATATATCGGGTATTCATACCCGACTTAAAACCAAAAAACGTACTATTAACTATTAAACTATGAGCTATAATAAATAGTAAAATACAAGGGGTGACCGAGTCTTTTTCTAATATCTAACAATCTCCCCCTAAGGGAGGTCACCCCTGACAATACCAAACTTTAATCACTTCAGTCTTTAGCTCGTAGACATTTGATATCTTGTACATTTGGGATAGTAATCTTTTGATTCATCTTACGCTTGTCTTTGACTGTGATCTTGAGCTCTCTTGAGATCATCGCCCAAACATAATCTTACATCATCTTGTGATGGATCACCATCTTGTGCATTTGTGAAGAAATACATGACATCAGAGTTTGCGGAAGCTTTGACACCTTTATGAGGTCTTTCATAACATCATAACAAGTGTAGGTCGTGTCTTGGCATTCGGTTATTTACTTGACATCTCAGGAACTGGGAATTTCCATCTCCATCTCCATCTTTAAGATATCCTGTAATGAAACAGTTAGTAATAAAGAGAAAATTGATTTGAAAAGACAGTCTAAGTGTTTCTTATGAAAGAATTTTGTAACACTTCGAGAGTTTTGATTGTTTGTCAAATGATAAATAACCGTCAATTCTTATACTGGAACAAGTTTGATTCACACAGAATCGCACCATTGTTTCTTTCCAGTTGACACAAGTTTGATTCTTGTAGAATCGCACAAGTCACCTACCTAGAGCTTGTTTGATGTTGGCTCTAGCAGGATTTCCATCTTCATTGTGAAAAACTATCGTTTCACTCGGATGTTCTGGCAATATCACAAGGATAATGCGTAGGACTCTTAGGATAGACTTGTTTCCACAGTGTGTGAAAGACAAGAGAATTGGATATGTGTCCTAACGAGATTAATTGACGATCTCTTGGCTCTAGACTCAATAGTGCGTTTTGGTTTTAGTAATCGGAGGCTGGAGCAGACTGCCACCTGTTCAATATCAACTAACTCGGAGTGAGAAAGTCAATAGATAACGTGTTTTGTCTCCGTGAGAAATGAAACAGAAATCTTTTGAAAGATTCTGAGTGGCTAGGGAGGGTTGTGCATTGCATCACTGGGTCCATGATGCAAGCACTGGGTCCATGATGACGATCTTCAATGTCAGCAATCATCTTGTGATTCTGGCTAGCTTATGAATTGGCCTGGTTTCTGGCATAAAGTGAATGGAGGGGCTTTATTCTTTACACCCTTTATCTTTACCGATTCTTTTTAATTCGTGCAACCCTTCAGTGCTTACGAGACTTAATGACTAGAACCTTGTTGGGTTTATTCCAGTACTCTAGCCTCCATTTTGTCGTGGAACTTTTCCATTTTCTCATTTTATCTCCTTTTCATGTCATAACTAAGGACATCTACCTAACTAGTGGATTGTCCCTAGGTAGATTCCCTACGGTTATGGCATGGATCATTGGAATAGTACCTAAACCTTACAACCTTATAACTCCAATTAATTAACATGCTATGGTCGGTCTTTTGGTTACAGTTTCCTTTCCCATAAACCAATTGAAAATTCAATTAAGGAACTTATGATATAAATATCAAAGCGTTTAGTACCTCGATTGTTTTTGACATTTTTCAGAAATGCTCCCCCTCAAAATGTGCTTCGGTATTCAAAATTGTTTAGCACGTTTGGGCGGAGTATATGAGTCCTAATAATCACTGTTCTTTATTATACACATATTTTAATCACATTTTCTCCCCTTATCAAAAATTTTAAACCCTTTGACATTTTGGATATCAATTGATTTAAATATGTTATAAAATTTGGGAGAAAAGTATGGCCTTAATTCGCATGTGTGTAAGAGCATATATTGCTCCCCTCTAATCGTTGAGGGATATAAAATACCCTACACTTAGTCATCAAAAGATTAGCTACTTACTAATGTACATGATATATTTTTCATAATAAGAGACAAAATTGACCTTTTTATTGTAACGAGGATGTCGTCACGTTGTTCTGTTGATCAGCCTGTAGTCAATGTCTCTTATTCTTCCTCCAACAAAGCTTTTTAGGACTATGATTAGTTCTTCTAGTTCTGTAGTCTTTTCTCGATTGCCGATTGATGAAGTCTTTGCTTCTTCTCTTGTCTCCTCTGGCAACTTCTAGTCTCCATGCCCTTATTATCTCAAACAGATGAAAGTCTTTAACCATGTGGTCCAGTTTTTCCATTACTCTTGTCAATGTCCCATCACTAAACTTGTGTAGCTCATTCAGCCTCATCAACTTTCTTTGATCATTTCTGTCTCTGTAGACAACGGCTCTTGGCTTAGGGACAATCGTGTAAATCTCTATTGTAGTATAGTCTCGGCTGCATCCCAATTTGGACGTTCATGGTGATCTTTGTTTGATAAACTTTTTAATCCTGAGCAGCAAGTCTCCACACGGATTCCTGCTCACAGGTTTTCTTTATCCACATGTTGACTGCTGTGTGTGGAGACTGGTCTTGTCTGTTGGGGAGGATGGTTGAGCTGTCTTGAATATTGAGAAGAACTTGCTCTTCAATAATCATGTGGGGGGAATGAAGATTTCTAAAATCCTTTTCTGAGATCTTGTACTCTTGGTAATCAGCACGGCGTAGAATTATCTCTCTTAGGTAGTTGTATCCGTATTTTTGAATACCTTGACACTGATCACACTTAGAATTCGTATCTGCGATCTAACTGCTTCACGATCAGAGGGGCTACACTGTGTTTATTGATGTAGAATTCCTTTCTCCTAAACCACCAGTTTCCGCATGGGTGATGCTTAGACCGCACAGATGTCATATTTGTGTTCACTTACCCACAATGATGGAAATAATTCTTTCAAGGCCGAAGTCCTAGGTATACGATGCGGCTTTTGAGATTGGATATGGATTTATGGCAATTCTTCGCTCTGTGTCACATGTCAGGAAGTAACCTGATCTGGTTGAAGAAGAATTATTGGTTGAATAGTTACCATGACCTGGTGTGTCTCCGAAGGGGCAGGTTGGATTCATATATATTTCTCAGAATTTGATGACCCTCAGGATTACTCAAAATCAACCTGATTTGTCAGCAAGCTTATAACATTCATCCATCTGATATTGTAAGAAAGTCACTTCGTTCTTGTGGAAAAGGCTTTTACAAGGTGAATGCTGGACCTTCTAAAGCAGCTATTGCAGAGCTTCGTCTTTCCAGTTCGTCTGCAGAAGAAACCATTTGACATGAACGACCCAATATCATATGTCTTCCTTTGAAAGCTAGTTCTCCTCAGGAAACTTCTTTATTCGTTGTGGGCGTACGTATTTGCCTAGTTTTTTTTCTGGTTTCCGGGAAAATCATTCGGGGAATGGTCCATTTGTTCAGGTGTAGAGGGTCTCTCGCTTTCTCGGAATCGGCTTTATACCACGTAGTTATAGAGGTCAATACCTTGGGTATGTGAGCATTGTTAGTGTCCTCCATTCTTGAGTTCATTCCCTTCTTCCTCGCATTGGAATGTCATCTAAAGATTGTTCAGAATGTTCTGATTCGGGGTTAGGATAGTGCATCGATGATCTCAGAGTCTGCACCAGCAATCTTTGTGTCAAGTGATCTGACCATCAGTTGAGGTGGTGAGGGTTGGAGCTGGATGTTGGTTTGGTAGCAGATGCATCAGATCCTTGAGTTTCTGTGAACTTTGGTCATCATCTTTCGGAGGAGGTTGAGCTGACCCAGAAAGTAGCAGAATCAGTTCTTCTTCTCTTTGTTGACTTCCTGGTTTGATCTGCTGAAGGGCTTTATCAATATCATCGTCTTCATCATCAATCATAATCATGCTTTCTCTTGTGATCTTTATCCTTGTCTGCAACTTACATTTCCATGGCCGTCTTTAATATGCTTATAGAGCTTCCATCATGTGCATGGTATTGATGGTAGTTGGCAAGTTTTTTCTGTGTGCAGAGCTTGATCTTATTCATGGCTTTATAGATGAGCATCGCTTTAGATCAAATTCGTCATGATCATCTTTATAGTTGACCTGATTGAGTATGTTTGATTAGTGTGTCTCCTCACTGTTGTTCACGTGTGTTTTTGATTATAGCCTTCGGACTATGGGGGTGTGGAGGTGGAGGGATTTCATTTTTTCTTGGGGGTGGGGACCTTATTCGTTACGGTATTCCTTTTCTGTGAGCTTTTTTTTAATCTTAGGTTTTTATTAGAGCTAGTGCCATTGGCTACACTGAGTCTTTCTCAATTAAATCTGAAGTGTGTCATTCAAAGAACCTTAAGGTGAGCATCATCAGTTTTGTTCTAGATATTATAATAGCGTAGGAAATTGGGGATCTAATCATAAGCCAAACATCTGCAGTGTGTTCAGTCTGCTTTACTTTAGACATCTCATTGCTCAATCTTGTCCACTTTTAGCTTGAAAGGGCGATAATGAGTGCTAGTGATTTCAAGGAAGATGTGGTGATTGGTTGTAGCTATCGTGATTGTTTGGTGAAGGAGCTTTAGGGGCACCAGTAATGACGGCTTAATATGAGAGGTGAGAACTCTGTGAAGGGAGCAATCACTGGAGGACTTAAAGTTTATGTCTGATGACTTGAATAGGTATGGTGGAATTCAGATCCTCTATAACTTTAGATTTTCAACTGAGTAATCTTCGGTTGGTTTGTCATGAAGAAATGAAATTGATCCCCAGAGTAAAGTGTCATCGAGATTTTTCATGGATGACATAGAATCCAGAATGATCTCTGGTTTTCATCGATGACCTGTTCGTCGGTTATGAGCTTCAGGTTGTCAATGAACCTTTGTGTAGGCATGTGGCGAGGAATTCATCATCCATGTGCTCGGGTTTGGTACAGCAAGAGACACATGTATATTTTCAGAGGTATGATCCTGTCTGTGGTCTTCTTCATGGGTCAGGGGTCTCTGGTCCAGCCAGAAGCCTCATGTGCTTTATCAGGCTCTTGATAACAGGATAATGCTTTACTCTGATGTTACGGTAGAATGAGGTTACTTCACCTGATCTTGGTAAACTTTAGGTCTGCTGCGGTTTGAGCGGTTTCTGTTTCAAATATTAATCTATTAACACATAAATTTCTTAATGACGACTCTTGCTGACAAAGCAATTCTTTCGGGTGCTGACAATTGTCCACCCATGTTGGAAAAAGATATGTATGATTCTTGGAAAAGCAAAATGGAGCTATATATGATGAATAGACAACATGGAAGAATGATTCTTGAATCCGTTGAAAATGGTCCACTCATCTGGCCTTCAATTGAAGAAAATTGAGTGACAAGACCAAATAAATATTCTGAGTTATCTGCTACAAAAGCAATTCAAGTTGATTGTGATATCAAGGTAACAAATATCAATCTCCAAGGACTACCACCTGAGGTCTATGCATTGGTTAGCAATCATAAAGTTCCAAGGAACTTTGGGTAAGAATTCAACTTCTCATGCAAGAAACTTCATTGATGAAACAGGAAAGAGAGTGTAAGCTTTATGATGAATTCAATAAGTTTACTTATAAGAAGGGGGAAACACTACGTGAGTTCTACTTGAGATTTTCATTGCTGCTCAATGACATGAACATCTACAATATGAAACTAGAACAATTGTAAGTGAACACCAAGTTTTTGAACATTCTTCCTCCTGAGTGGAGCAAATTTGTGACAGATGTCAAACTAGTTTAGGATTTGCATACAACTAACGTTGATCAGCTTCATGCTCACTTGGGACAATGGTATGTGCTTAATTACACATACCTTTTTCCATTAAAAACGGACTTAAATGACCAAAAACTGCCAAATATATGTTTGTTTTGCATTTGTGTTGTGCAGGAAACGGATATCACATAAAAGGACGAAAAAACCCCGAAGCCAAAAGTCAAGAAAAGCAAGTTTAGGGACTAAACTTGTAAATCCCTAAACTTGTTTAAAGAGAAAAAAAGAAGAAAAGAAGAGAAAAGGGTAAAATCTGCCAATTGGGAAAGGTTTAACACAAGGGGTGAAACCGCAAGTCCCTAAGTTATAACTATCAAGACGTAATCGGTGCAGAGGGTCTTATAACCCTTTGGGGGGTTGATTTGCCAAATCCCAAAAAACCCATTAACCACACAAGGACCATTGTGCAACACGCTCCATAACTTTGAGACCACCAAAGTGCAAACTCCCTAAACTATAACCTGTCACCCCCAAACCTTTTTATAACTTTTTCCCGCCCAATTTTCCCCCCAACGAACTCACGGGTTCACCTCCTTCCTTTTACCCTGCAACCCAAACCACCCCATGGATAAACCTTTCCCTCCCCCTCCACTAAGCTTTCCCAGCTGTAAGATTGCCAAGTTGGCAATCCTACAACTCCCCAAGCTTATTTCGACGGTTTAGATGATCCGGACAAGTACCAAGGCAAAACGGAAGGGCCAGTGTTTGCTTGTTCTTTACACACTCACAACAAGCACACTTCACATTTGTGTCTACAAACAAGCACAACTGGATGAAGACAAGAAGTCAAGAACCCTAGTCGTATTTTACTATATAAAAGATTGTAAGCCCATTGTGGCAAGAGTAGTTTTTTTTGTAGTTTTAAGTTTAGTTTTTAAGTTTAAAGTGTTTTACTTACTTGTACTTCAAATTTTAATGAAAATTCAGTTAAGCTTTTTTATTGTGTTCTAAGCTCCAATCATCTCTCTAAATCTTTAAGCTCTCAAGTATAAGCCATTTTTATGACTTGTTTTTTTAACAAAACTTTAAAGAAAAATTCAAAAAAAAAGAAAGAGTAGAAGGTACTGTATGATTGAAACAAGCATGGATGAATGAGCTATTGTGGAAGGCTTATTGGTTTCAGCTTAGTTTAAGCTTATTTATAAGCTTGGGGTAGGAATTTAGAGCTTATTAGGTTCAAAGAACCCTGTTTTGAGCAAGGGTAAAAGGTACACATCCTTTTAAATTTTGCTTAAAATTACTGTAGCAAGTAGCTTATTTAGCTTATTTTTAGCTTATTTCTGTTCTTGTGTGCTTATTGGTGTTTATTAGTGCTTAAAGTTTGCTTTCTAGTCATTTCATTTCATTTTTATGCAATTTTGCTTAAAACTGTCAAGAAAGTGCTTATTCTGCCCTAGCTTATTCTCATTTTTAAGTGCTTATTTGTTTACCTATTTATATTGTTATTGTCTAAAAGTGCTTAAGTAGCGTTAGTGTTTCAAAAATTTCAGTTAAACCTTAGCTTTTATAGTTTTCTTAATCACTTTTAGAAATTAAAGGGGTGTTTGGGTTAACACTAAAAACGGGTCAAAATTGTTTTTGGTATGGGTTGTGGTAAGTAAGTTAGTTTTAGCTTAAGCATTAAGCTTGTTTTAAGCTGTTTTCAAAAGTTTTTAAGTTCTAAAATTGTTTTTCAAAGCTTTTCTAAGCCACTTTTCAAACTGTGGATTTTTAAGAAAACCCCAAAGTGCTTATTTAGATAAGCACTTGGATACTTGAGTTTTAAGTGTCAAAAAGAGTGTATTTGTGTGTTTAAATCAAGCTGTCACAAGTCCTTGGTCTTTTGACTTTGATAAGTCAAAGCTGTCAAAAAGGGTAAGTGTCAAATTTTTAAATCTAAAAGCCATTTTCACTCTTTAAAATCACAAGATTGGTAGTATTTAGACTTAAAAATTGGTTGCATCAAGTTCTCTCTTGGTGTTAATTAGCTGTTTCAACTTATTTTCTTATTTTGAGCTTATTTGACAGCTTTTAAAAAGCTGTCAAATAAGCCCTTGTGTTAGCACTAAGTCTCCCCTGGTGCAAAGGGGTGACTTTAAGCCCTTGCATTTTAGCTTTTTAGTGTGCTTAAGTCTAATCTTTTGTCTTATTTGGAGAGCCAATAAGCTCTTTATTAAGCCCTTCACATTTCAGCCCTAGAAGTTTTTTAGATAGCTTATTTTTAAGCTAAAAGACCCCCTTTGACTGTTTTTGCTTAGGCTTAGTTTAGAGACTGCTTATTTTTCTCTTTGGCTTATTCAGCTTATTTCATAAGCCTATTTTTGCTCCTAGTAGCTTATTTAGGATAGAGTGTTAAAATTTGCATAATTCTCATTTTCCCTAGCTTTATTTGTCCAATAGTTAAGCCCTTTTCACTTTTTAGCTTAATTTTAGCTTCTGTCAAGCATAAGCTCTTTCAGCTTATTGAGTTTTAGCATCTAGCTTTTTAGAGCTTATCTAGTTTAGGTTTAGACAACCCTTTTAGATTTTTTAGTCCTGTCCTAGCTTAAGTGTCCTAAAAGTCCAAAGACTTAAGCATTTTTGCCCTTTAGCTTATTTTAGTTTCTGTCCAACTTAAGCTCCTCTTTAAGCTTATTTAATTTTAGCTTTTAACTTCTTTAGTGGCTGTTAGGGTCTATGAGGATGTAGAAAGATTTTTTTAGTCGGTTTAGTTTGTCCAATCCAGCTTATTTGTCCAGTGTCCCAATGACTACCAATTGTAGCCTTAAGCTTGTAATAAGCATCTGTCATTTATAAGCTGGTTTTTAAGCTTATTTAAAGCTTTTTCAAAAAAAGTCATAGTTGAGAAAGTTGTTAAGCCCCACGAGCTTAACAACTTTGCTTTACAAAGTTTTTCCAAAAAAAAAAGAAAGGAGACAAGGGGTGACCCGGGTGAGCAAGACTCGAACCCGGGTCTCAACCCTCGTACACCTCTCTTTTGTACACACACATACCGCTGCGCCCTTGGGACTTTTTCGTTATAGTCCCAAGGGCTGTGGTATTTAAGTACGTTTTGGCTTAATAAGCCCATAAGCTGTTATAGCTTATTTCGGGCTTATTTATTAAGCCAATTTTTTGGTTCTTATTTTTCGTAGGATTGTTATAGTATCTAGTATTTTTAGTAAAAATTTCAGAATTTTTCGAAGTCATTTAGTATTTTTTACAATTTAATTTAGTTAAAAGTTTTAAAAATTCATAAAAAATACAAAAATTATCAAAAAAATATTTTTCTTTTTTAGAAAATTTTATTTAGTCATATAGTTTGTAGGAAAAATATAAAAATTTTCGTAGGGTTATTTTTACAACTTTTTGCTTTTTAAAGAACGGGTCCGGGTGCGGTTTTTTGTGTTGACTCGTTTTTGGGTCAAACGAACTCCGTTTTCGGTCTAGTCTTTTTCATTCTTCGTTATTTGTTCCCTAGAGTAGTTTAGAAGCGAAAATTTCTTCGTAGGGTTAATTTTAAAGATTTTAGGTTTTTCCCCCTTTGTTCGGGATTCGTGCTCTCGTTTTCTAGCTTAATTTCATAATTTTTAGGATTTTCTTAAATGTTTTTATTTGTTATTGCTTAATTTAACTTCCTGCACTCTCAAATCATTTCTCTCCTTCCAACTCAAATCTTCCGACTGTATCGATTTTCCAGTACAGCCTCGTTGGGGATAAACGACCCGGGAACATTCTATACTACTTCTCGGTTTTATTGACTTTGTTTCTAGACTATTCTTACTATATATATTTTATATTTTATTATATATTATATATATTTTAAGGTGTAGTTTGGACTAAACGTGAACATCAAGTTATTTATACTCTTCCCTCCTGATGGAAGCAAATGTTGTGACATAGTCAAACTGGTTCGGGATTTGCACACAACTAACATTGATCAGCTTCATGCTTACTTGGGACAACATGAATTTCATGAAAATGAGGTTCATTTAATGCATGAACGTAACTCAGATCCACTTGCTTTGATTTCAACCCATCAGATGACCCAGTTTCCTTATCTAACTCATCAGCACTCATACCAAAACTCTCAATTTCAGCCATAAGTTTCACCATATCAGTCTCCAAACTAATATTGATCAGCTTCATGCTTATTTGGGACAACATGAATTTCATGCAAATGAAGTTCGTTTAATGCATGAACGCAACTCAGATCCGCTTGCTTTGGTTGCAACCCATCAGATGACCCAGTCTCGTTATCAAACTCATCAGAACTCATACCAAAACTCTTAATTTCAACCACAAGTTTCACTCTATCAGTCTCCACGGTATGGATCACCTTATCAGTCTCAACAATACCCAAACAATCAATCATCAACACCTCTTTTAATCACTTATCCATCCAATGATTATCAATCATCAGTTCACCATAACGTTTATTCACCGCCATCATCCATCCCTCAAATAGAATATGCTCCCACTGTTAACCAACAACCTGAATTTCCCCAACTAGACACAGGTCTAACTGTTCCAGTGTTCAAGCAAGGTGACGATCCCATTGATGCCATCAACCATATGATGTCATTCCTATCAATTGTCGTTACATCTCGCTATCCTACTACCAACAACCAGCTGAGGAATTAGTCAAACCCTAGGCAACAAGCTACCATTAATGATGGAAGATTGACTTTACATCTAGTACAAGGGAGACAAATTTCTTTTGCTACGGGTACCACTAGGACCTACACTCCTGGAGTAAGTGGAAGCAATTCTACGGGGAAACAAAGGACTGTTATTTGTTACAACTGCAAAGGGGAATGACACATGTCCAAACAGTGCACTAAACCTAAAAGGAAACAGGATGATTCGCGATTTAAGGATAAAGTGTTGCTGGTACAAGCTCAAGCAAATGGTCAAATTTTACATGAGGGGGAACTAGCATTTTTAGCAGATCCAGGAACTGCAAAAGGTCAACCCACACAGACTGTTATTACTCACAATGCTGCTTATCAAGCCGATGATTTGGATGCATATGACTCTGATTGTGATGAACTCAATACTGCCAAAGTTTCTCTCATAGCGAATTTATCTCATTATGGTTCAGATGCTCTCGATGAGGTACACAATCATGATAATGTGGATAACAATATGATTAATCAAGGTGTATTGGTGATACCGTCTTCTGAACAGTCGAATGTTGTGAACCATTCAGAGACTGAAATAACCAGTGATAGCAATATCATTCCTTATTCTCAGTATGTGACAGAATCACAACAAGCAACTGTTCAGAATTCTAACTCATCTGCATAACAAGATGCACTGATATTATATGTGATTGAACAACTAAAAACCTAAGTAATTAATTGTACCAAGATAAATCTGGACAATAAAAGTGTCAATGATACTTTAACTGCTGAGCTTGAAAGATATAAAGAACAAGTTAAAGTTCTGAAAGAAGGACAAAATGTTGATTTAAAAAGTAAAGATAACGTTTCAGATTCATGTGAGCAGTCTGTCAAGATTGATCGTCTTAAACAAACTATTTCTGAACATGTAAAAGAAAAGGAATCTTTAATGCAAACAGTTACTCTTCCTAAAAATGATTTTAAGAAAGAAGAATCTAGAAACATTGATAGAGAAAAGAAGATCAACCAGTTGGATAATTGATAGTGGTCGTTGTACTATCAAAAATAAACCTTAACTAAACCTATATAGATAGGGTAAGAAAGGGTCGAATCCTCAGGGAGTAGGTGGATTTAATTTAAGTTTTAGGGTGGTCACTGATCAATAAAAGTTTTGGTTTTCAGTTGGAACCAAAGCTTTATGATGGTAATGTCATTAAGAATACTAGTGCTATTGTGATTCCTGACTCTAAAGAGACCTTTATGCTTGCTGAAGAGAGTCGTTCAAAAATGTTTTTAAAACAACAGGATCCAATGATGTTAGAAAAGAAAGTTAATACTACACCGAGTTCGATTATAGCGTCATAACCAACTTTCTCAAGATATAGAAACCACGAATTGTTCCACAACAAAATTATCTGCTGAACAAGCCTTTTGGTCTCAGAATTCTATGAATTCTTCAGATCCTAGTCCTTCTTGTAGACCCACCAAAGTTGAGGTTCCGAAAGAACTTCCTATAGTCAACATGGTAAATATGAGTTTGAAGAAACTCAAACACCATCTTGCTGGTTTTGACGTGGTTATCAAAGAAAGAACAATAGCCACAGCCATCACTAAGGGCTCATGGGGGTTTGAACATACAAAAGCTTGTTTTAGGGATGAAATAATTCCATTTGTAAAAGCACTGAAGGACTTATTCAATACATTCGATCAATATTTAATTGATGAACTTTCTGAAATTCAAAATGTCTTTTATCAAATGGAACATGCTGTGGAACAACATCGTTTAGAGACTTACGTTACATCAGTTCAAAAAGTATAGTGGTACATAATATGAATTCGACTCTTGAATAAGTCCATTTAACAAAGAGATAGATGAACATAATTATGAGATTCCTACTGTGAAAAATTGCTTCTGTGAATGTGCATGAATGTGAAAAGTGTCTCAAACTTGAGACTGAGCTTCTTAACAAAAAGGATTTCATTAAAAAAGAGACTTACATACACTATTCAAAGTTTTACACTCTTGAAAAACATTGCATCTCTTTAGAAGTTGACACTCAACTTAATCAGGAAATTTTTAAAAGGGGCAATTCTGTTTCAAATCAAAGTGCTCTAAATTTTGATCAATATTTTGAATTAAATGAAATAAAAGCTCAGTCTCAAGAGAAAGACACAGTCATAAAGAAGTTGAAAGAGATAATTAAATCTCAATGTGAAAATATGAATGAGGATAAGGTCAAAAAGGACATAGAAGAGATTGAAACGATAAATATTGAATTGGATCATAGGGTGTCAAACCTTATTGCTGAGAATGAACATTTGAAACAGACTTATAAGCAACTTTATGACTCAATCAAACCAACACAAATAGTTCAAAAAGAACAATGTGATGCTTTAGTTAGTCAAGTCAATCAAAAGTCTATAGAAATCTCTGATTTAAATGTAAGTCTTCAGGAAAAAATTTTGTCATTACATTGGGGGGGGGGGGGGGGGGGGGGGGTGGGGGGGGGGGGGGGGGGGGGGGGGGGGGGGGTTTTTTTTTTTTTTTTTTTTTTTTTTTTTTTTTCCGCCTTCCACTCTCACGAATGAATTAAGAAAACATAAAGGAAAGGATTTAGTTGATAATATTGTTACCAAACACACTATTGCTCCAAAAATGCTTAAGATTGATGTGGAACCTATAAACCCTAGATTGTTGAACAATAGGACAGCTCACTCTGACTACCTTAAGCACACTCAGGAAGAAGCTGCGATTCTTAGGGAAATAGTGGAACAAGGAAAATCACAAAATCCTCTAAATAATTCCTTAGACTCTGCTTGTAAGTATACAAAACAAATTCAGGAGTTGCTTATAATAATCGGACAAACCTGCCCTAGCATCAATAATTCAAGTGATAAATTAGTGGCTGTGACCCCAAAGAACAAGGACAAAAGAGTTAGATTCACTGAGCCCGTCACATCCTCAGGAAACACAAACACAAAAACAACTTCTTCATCAAACCTAGTTTCTAACAAACCTATGTTGTCTTCTACAGGAGTAAAACCATCTACTAGTGCTAGCGGATCACAGCCTTCAGGCAATACAAAGAAAGATAAGATTCAGCGAACACCAAGTAGTACTCAGAAGAATAAAGTAGAAGCCCACCCTAGGACAGTTAAATCTAGTTTGAAAAATAAGAATTGCTTTGTTGAACCTAAAGGAAATGCAAATGTGCAGCATTCCAAGCTTAATGCGAATTCTGAAAATCTTTGTGTTAAGTGTAATGGGATGCATGCTTTCTGTAATCAATTATTTGTGTGTTCTTGATTCATTAATGTTGTGAATGCTTCTACTAAATCTAAAACGTTAAGAAAATTTCCAAGAGAAAAGTTTGGAACAACAAGAAAAAAGTTTCACAAATATTGGATACACTTGAGACCAACGGGTCAACCTTCACTATAGTAGGAAAGTGTTGCCCGTTAACTAGGAAAACCACAACTGCTGAAGTCCACTTAGGAAACCAACAGCCCTAGAAATGATACACCTAAGCCTGAGTAAACATTGGTTTACTCAAGGAAACTCAAGTAAATCTAAAACTAATGTTCCCGTTAGCAAACCTAAGATTATTAAATCTATATCTGCTAACAAAAAGGAACCCAGTAAATCTTAGGGATCCATAGTTTCTGATGTTCCATCTTCCTCTCTTGATGAATGCAGGTCATCCAAATTGTTCTCTGGTATTTGGACTCTGGCTGCTCCAAGCATATGACCGGAGATCGCTCTCAGCTCACCAATTTCGTCAATAAATTTTTAGGTACTGTAAAATTCAGAAATGATCACGTGGCAAAGATATTAGGATATGGTGATTATCAGATTGGGAATGTTACGATCTCAAGGGTTTACTACGTGGAAGGACTTGGACATAACTTATTCTCCGTTGGGCAATTCTGTGATTCGAACCTTGAAGTTGCTTTTCGTCAACACACCTGCTTCATTCGTAATCTAGAAGGTGTTGATCTATTGACTGGATCTCGAGGCAACAATCTGTATACTCTGTCTCTTGGAGATATGATGGCGTCCTCTCCTATATGTCTCTTGTCAAAGGCCTCAAAGACTAAGTCATGGCTATGGCACCGACGTCTGTCTCATCTGAACTTTGGTGCAATCAACCATTTAGCTAGACACGGTCTTGTTCGAGGTCTCCCTAAGCTTAAATTTGAAAAGGACCATCTGTGTTCTGCTTGTGCAATAGGCAAAAGCAAGAAGAAACCCAACAAACCTAAATCTGAAGACACCAACCAAGAGAACCTTTATCTTTTGTACATGGATCTTTGTGGTCGAATGCGTGTCGCAAGTGTTAATAGAAAGAAGTACATCCTCGTCATTGTCGATGATTACTCTCGATTCACATGGGTTAAGTTCTTAAGGTCAAAAGATGAAGCTCCAGATTGCATAATCAAGTTTCTCAAGATGATCCAAGTGCGGATTAAAATGATTGTCCGAAGAATCAGAACATATAATGCAACTGAATTTGTTAATCAAACTTTGCGTGAATCTTATGAGAAGATTGACATCTCTCATGAAACATCTGTTGCTCGCTCTCCACAGCAAAATGGTATCGTTGAAAGACATAATCGTACGCTTATTGAAGCTGCATGCACAATGTTGATTTACGCAAAAGCTCCGTTATTCCTATGGGCAGAAGCAGTTGCTACAGCATGTTACACCCAAAATCGTTCCATCATACGTCTTCGACATGGCAAAACACCATATGAGCTTTTACATGACAAACCTCCCGACTTATCATTTTTCCATGTATTTGGTGCACTTTGCTATCTGACAAATGATAGTGAGAACTTGGGTAAGTTACAACCAAAAGCTGATATTGGTATTTTCATTGGTTATGCACCCACAAAGAAAGCATTTCGAATTTACAACCGACATACCAGACGAATCATTGAAACAATTCATGTAGACTTTGATGAGCTGACTGCGATGGCTTCTGAACACAGCAGTTCAGGACCCGCACTTCATGAAATGACTCCTGCAACAATCAGTTCAGGACTCGTGCCAAACCCTCCTCCTTCAACACCGTTTGTACCACCTTCAAGAACTGATTAGGATATTTTGTTTCAACCATTGTTTGATGAATTACTCAATCCTCCATCAAGTGTTGATCCACCAGCACCTGAAATCATCGCTCCAAATGATGTAGTAGTAGCTCCAGCACCCTCTGAATCAATCGGTTTACCTTCCTCAACAACTGTTGACCAAGATGCACCATCACCTGGTAACTCACAAACAACACCCGAAACTCAATCTCCTATCATTTCTAACGATGTTGAAGAAGAGAATCACGACTTAAATGTTGCACACATGAATAATTTTCCATTCTTTGGTATTCCAATTCCAGAAAACAACTTTGAATCTTCTTCTTCGGATGTTATTCCCACTATTGTGCAAACTGCTGCTCCTAACTCAGAACATGTTAACAAATGGACCAAGGATCATCCTTTAGACAACATCATCGGTGAACTCGAAAGACCTGTTTTCACAAGACTCCAACTACATGAACAAGCCTTATTTTTGTTACTACGATGCTTTCCTTACATTAGTTGAACCAAAGACTTATAAAGTTGCATTAACTCAATCATGTTGGATTGAAGTAATGCAAGAGGAGCTAAATGAATTTGAACGTCTTGAAGTCTGGGAACTCGTTCCTCATCCAGATAAAGTGATGGTTATTACTTTAAAATGGATCTACAAGGTGAAACTTGATTAATTAGGAAGAATTATGAAAAATAAGGCTCGACTAGTTGCACATGGTTACCATCAAGAAGAGGGAATTAATTTTGAAGAATCTTTTGCTCCAGTGGCTAGACTTGATGCTTATTCGAGATATCCTCGCATTTGACTGCTCACATGAATATGATATGTCTACAATGGATGTAAATGATGACATTGCTTGAAGGTATTTTGCACGAAGAATTTTATGATCAGCCAACAGACGGGTTTGTGATCAAGACAATCCGAATTCAGTGTACAAGCTTAAGAAGCTCTCTATGGGTTGCAACAAGCAGTCGCTCGCGCGTGCTACGATCTATTGTCGAGTTTCTTACTCTCTCAGGAAATTCTCTAAATGAACCGAGGATCCCACATGTTTATATCATCATAAACAAGGCAAAGATATTCTCCTGGTACAAATCTATGTTGATGATATAATCTTTGAATCTACTACACCTAAACTATGTGACCAATTTTCAAAATAAGGTGTTTAAAATTTTAGATGTCGATGATGGGCAAAATATCATTTTTTCTAGGACTTTAGATTTTACAAAGTCCCAGAGGCATCTTTCTTAACCAATCAAAATATGCTCTTGAATCTTTAAAAAATATGGTATGGAATCTAGTAACCCCGTGGATACTCCCATGGTGGAGAAATCCAAACTAGATGAAGATCTACAAGGGAAAGCCGTTGATCCTACACACTATCGTGGAATGGTTGGTACCCTTATGTATCTTACAGCCAGTAGACAAGACCTTACATTTGCTGTATGCATGTGTGCCCGGTATCAAGCAAAGCCTACTGAAAAGCACTTACATGCTGTAAAAAGAATAATTAAATACCTAAGAGGGACCGTTAATAGGGGACTATGGTATCTAAAGGATTCTTCTGTTTCTCTAACAGCTTATGCAGACGCTGATCATGCGGGTTGCCAAGATACTAGACGAAGTACATCTGAAAGTATGCAATTATTGGGAGACATACTTTTTAGCTGGTCATCAAAAAGGCAAAAAAGCACTGCGATATCCAGTGCGGAAGCTAAATATATAGCCTTGTCTGGCTGTTGTGCTCAAGTGCTTTGGATGAGATCATAGCTTACCGACTATGGCCTTGGATTCAATAAAATTCTAATGTACTGTGATAACAAAAGCGCTATTGCCTTATTAATGTGTCGTTGTGTGGTGTATATTTTATTGATTCAAGTTTTAAATTTGTATTTTGCCGACTAAACCAAAAACAACACTTTAACGGGCAGTGTACCCGATCGGTAGTAGTTTCGCGGTAAGTAGGGTGTCGAACACTTAAAGCGAGGTTAAATCTATCTATTTAATTAATATCTTGGTTATCTAATCTATGTTAATTCTATTCTATTCTAAACCTATGTCAGTCCTAATTCTAATTCTAACAGGAAAAAGGGGGTTTCAGCCTGAGAGACTGGCACGGTTTGGTTGGTGACTACAATCAATTCATGGCACTTTAACCCACGCAAGCAAATAAACAAAAGATAAAAGAGCGGTCGAGCCAAATATAAGAAAACTGTATTAACCATTATTAATTAAATTAGAAAGTTGGTTTGTTTATTCAGTGCAATGATTTCTTCTCTCGAGGCGGTATATTATTCTTAAGACTTAGCGTTACATCCTCCTAAGACCTAGACACATTAATTCTGTCACAATTAAAGCACCGCATAAAGCATCCATTAATTTGCTGATTATAATCTACTTAGATTAAAGCAATGGTGATCTTGTTAAACCCTAGCTCATAGAGACTTTACCCACTTACCGCTTAATGGTGATTTATACACTAGTAGTCCACTTGTCCAACTATCCAATGGAATCAGAACGTTATTTGTTGAATTATCTAGGTTCACCTTCTAGTCAACACGATCAATAAACCATTGGCAATATCCAATTAACTAGTTAAGCCCGAAGCGTATCCTAGACACAGATTTAGAAGGACAATATTTATGATCCTATGATTCTAGATGTATAAATTACTATATGGAGAGCTATCCCAGACTCTAGATTTACTTGGTCCGTATCACTAGATCCAGTTGAATGATAGGTCGCATACAAAAGCGCGTAAACAAGTATAAATTGATAAACATAAACAAGCATTCAACGATAAATCAAGAAATCAAGATAAACAAATACCAAACATTTAGATCTTCATAATAATGGCTAATACCCGAAGGTATTAGCCTTCAAACGTCATAATAAATACAAAAGCAATTATTTAGCCAAGGTAAACTAACCGAGTTAACGAATGATACCAAAAACTAAACGATTACTAAAGTATATGGAATTACACGTTGTCTCCTATGGAATTGATAGCGTTGCTCGACCTCTTCTGCTCTTTTTCTCCTCTGAAAATCAACTTTTATGGTTTAGGTATCGAGAATATGATTTAGCACACTTAAAACTCGTTTTTGAGTTTTCTATTTATAAGGTCTGGAAGTCGGTTCGATACGGCGTATCCAAGGATTGGATACGGCGTATTGGGGATTTCTTGGAGTAGGGACCACGCTTGATATCTTCCAGAATATTATATTCATTCCATATTTCCAATACGGCGTATTGGTCTTCTGGATACGGCGTATTAAGCTTTATTCCTTTGTGGTCTTTGGTGAGTGCAGGCACGGATACGCCGTATCTTCCTTGATGGATACGGCGTATTGGTCTTCAGAATAGTAATCTTCAAAATATCTTCATTTAAGCTCCAGAATGCGCGCCTTTTGCTAATATTCACCAAGTACTCCATAATTACTGCAATTCTCAAATATAAACGATTAAGTAACAATTCTTTGCAATAACTATACAAAATGGGTTAATAACATGGGATAAATGATGCTATAAAATAGACGTTATTTGATGTCATCAAAATCCACCACTTGAATCCTACTTGTCCTCAAGTAGCCTTTAGAAGTTTATAAAAATGTATCCCTAAGGATATTTTTCGTTAAAGCATTTATTTGATCTATTACAAGTACACAACCAAACACCTCACGAAATAGGAAGATGAAAACACTCAAATCACTCAACTAATCTATGTGGTAACATGTAACTAATTCGCTCAATTGCTCGGTCGTGACGAGTATTCTATCATAAGCTTGGCAAGGATACACATCTCCACCACTAAAGCCAAGGAGTAACAAGTTTATAAAGGTAAATATGGGTTTTTGTATGGAAAGGCTTACGGTTGATCATTCTACAATCTTTCACCAGAAGTACCACTCCAACAAGGCAGCTGAAGCACACATACATGGCCATAACGACGGAATAGACATGTGTGTTCGATCACATCCTCATTCGAATTTAACCAACGGTTAGGATGAAGAATGATATAGGGTAGGAACCTTCTAACTTTCACCAAAAGTCGTAAACCAACGAGGCAACTAAGACATGCATACATGGCCGTAACGACGGAATAGACATGCATGCTCGAACAAGTCCTCATTCGCGTAAAACCAGCGGCTAATCATTAGGTGAGAGGGAAGTAAATTGTTGTTAAATAAAAATCAAGAAACAAATAGATTAAGACTAAAGTACAAGTTGCTAGACACTTTTTTCCCCGACCGTTACCATGATTTAGACACGACTATTTACAACGTCTTGATCATAGATCAAAAACAACAACCTAAGTTGGCGTTCCCGTAACGGTCAACTTCCCAATCATCCCAAACTTTACATACTCTACAAGGTAAGTGGCGATATCTTCCACTTTGTACAATACTCTACATCGTTGATTTTTGTTGCGTATCAACGAATAATCGATCCTTCGTGTAATTCCTTCGGTTCTTGCTTTGCGAAACGATTATCTTCAAACTTTCCTTCTTTTTTTTAACAATCTAACTATATACGAAACTCGGAGTAGTTTCACCATCTTCACGATCATAATAATTCCGGATAATTCCTTCGATAGTTCCTTCGTTCTTCGGACTCACCAATAATTGTGATGGTAGTAAAATCACATGAGTTTTGACTATAATATACATTCCCATTTGCAATGTGCAAATTTCCAACCGCACCAAAGATAGAAAATGACACAAGATTCGGGAAATACAAACTTTACACTTTAAGCAACTAGCAACTGTAAATTAAACTTAATCTAACAGGGTAGGTTTAGGTGTAAGGGTGTAACGAAACAAATAATTGGTGTAAATTCCTAAAGGATTGGCTCTATGGGTTGTTCTAGTGGATCTTCACTCTAAAGATGATAGTGAAAAAGGGTTTAAACTGGAGGTTAACTAACCGGTGTAGCTAGTTAATAAACAACATGGATAGGCGATTTGGGTGTAATCCTAAAATTTTATCAATGTAAACAAGTTACTCCAATTAAATCAATAATACTTATTATTGTGGTCTTGAGTGATATACCAAGCCAAGTTCTAAAGTCCACTACATCACCGGCATACTCATATCTTGTGGAATTTGGGTAAACATTTAGAAACGGATAGGCTAAATCCTCACAATATCTGACAAGGGTTATTATGTACGGGTTAAGTATCAAGTAATTTCACAAAAGTATGCTTAATTTTTTTTAATTTGAGCATAATTTAAGCATTTTAATCATTTTAATGTGAAAAAAAGGACAAGTAAACATTCTAATTCCATCCCCTCACTTGAATTATACAACGTCCTCGTTGTATAGATAAAACATTAAAAATACGGGAATTAAAAAGAATTAGAATGAGAAACTCCCCTGATATTTGCTCGGTAGATTCTCCAATTTGCGTTTATGAGCAAGATTGTGTATTGAACAACCGTCTTGAGGTTTCAAGACTCCAACACTTCAAGATCTTCCAGATTTGTAAATTCTCCACCAATATTCGTCGATATTCTTTCACGAGGTCTTGTGTAAAATAGGAAAAACGTGCATTCCTATCTTGGCATCTACGGTTAATTTAAACTAAACTAAACAAACTAAATACGAGTCAGTCTGAGTTGATACGGCCACGAATCAATTAATGAAATCTCGTATTCCAGAACTGACAATAAGTTTTTAACATGTGCAATAAAAGATAAAAGACTGATAACGTCCCAGACAATCATACGCTTATGGTATGGAGCGGATACGCCGTATTGATGTCTGGGAAGACATACTCGATAAAATTAAATAACAATCCGGGTTGTCTCTCGGGAAACACTTTTGTTTACAGCAAAGTCTTTAAGTTAGACTTATCTTCAGCTTCTCTTCACCATTCCATCTCATGCACGCTAACGTGCCCGTGTATGAGCCATTCTTCCATTGATGGAACTCGAATAAAGTCGGGTTCTAGATTCAAAACTCCTTTGTAGAACCTCTTTAACTTTTGGTATGAGTGCGAGATCCCGTTCATCTTATCATGTTCACTTACCTTCAGTAATGGTGCGATTTTATTGCATTGCTCATTAGTGTGGTGTTTAAACCTCGGATGTGATCGCACTATTTGGTAAGTTACTTCATCATCACCATTGTAAACGGTAATCATTCCATCAAACCGTCTTGCTTTATATCCAACTTCTCTTAAGAACGGTTCGCCAACAATAACATCGCCCATTCTTTCATCACGATAAGCATCCATATCTTCCAAAACTGCAAAGTCAGTCACAACAAAAAAGGTTCTAACAAAAATAGGCACATTCATTAAGGCTCCTACAACATTATCCCCTTTGTACACCATCTTATCTTTCATTATAGAGTTATGAAACTTTTTGGACATCACATTGACGAACAATAACAAGAAGAAGTTAACGTGTGTAAATTCAAATCCTATCATGCATGAAAACTTTAAGTTGTAGGCACAGTCTATGTGGATTTTCTTATCATTGTCGTAATAACTAGGGTAATCATCAATTCCAGTATCAAGATTTTCATCCCTAGTTCTAAATTCCTCAATTACCCCACCTTCCTCAATGGTGGGCATTAAATCATCACCTTGATTTCTCCTAAGCTCAAATGGTTTATTTAGATAATTTAGTTCGATGTAATCTCCATTCAAAGGGTCTAATGATCTATTAATCACCAAAGTCTCTCCCATTAACCTAGCTTCTAAATCAAGTTCCATTCTTTCTCTTAAACTTAGCATGTAGACCCTCTTAATTAAACTACTAGCAGGTTTAACACTTTTGAAAATAATCTTTTCTTCCCCAACTCTTAAAGTAATCTTTCTTTTGTAAACATCAATTTTAGCACGGGCGGTAGACAAAAATGGTCTTCCAAGGATCAAGGGTACTTTGACATCCTCGGGCATATCTAGAATTATAAAGTATACGGGGAAAGTAAATTTACCAATTCTTGCTAGTACGTTTCCAGCAATTCCTTTTGGATATTTCTCTGTCCTATCCGCTAATTCCACTGTTAGCTTAGTGTGAGCTAATTCGCCTAATCCTAAGTTAAGGTAGGTCAAGTGAGGCATAACACTAACGTTATCTCCTAAGTCAACAAGGGCATTATCAAAGCAAACATTATTAATAAAGCAAGGTAAAGTAAAACTCCCTGGGTCTTTCACCTTTTGGGGTATGGATTCATCGATTTGTGAAGCTTTAGAGTAAGCTTCCAAGAATTATGGTCTATATGATCCCTTCTTTCCATCGCAGTAGTAACCATTCAAACGACTTAGAAATGGAATCGTCGTTTGTCTTGTCTCGTACATGAGTGTACGGTTCTGTCTAAAGGATACGGCGTATTGGGGAGATCCAATACGGCGTATCGGGTGTGAATCAGCTTCAATAGTAGTCGAGATTGACTTGACTTGATCTCTCAGGTTCGTTTCAGTCGATCTAGGTAAACTTCCAAATCCTCTCTCTTGTTGTACCTTGCTCATTTTCTCGATTTGTATCTCCAATGTTTTAATTGATGCTCCTTGGTTCCTTATGGCATCATCCGTTAAAGCTCAGACTTCTTTGATCAAGTTAGAGTTTTCCTCGTGTCTCTTTGCCGATTCTCCCATAAATTTGCTCAAGGTATCTTCCATTGATTGCCTTCGTTCTTGGTATGAAGGATTTGCGTTGTTCCTTTGATAAAATCCTAGAGTTGTTGCTCTATATCCCCCACCTTGAAAAGGTCCACCAAATTGCGTGTAGTAAGCTTCTTTTAGGGTTTTCCCTTCTTCTTTTAGTGGGTAATCTTTGGTGTAATGGGGTCCTTTGCATTGTTCACATCCTACTTGAGCAGCACAAACTTTTTCATTCACCTTCTTGATCTCTCTTCCTAGATTGTTCATTTGTGCTTGTATAGCAGCCAGTCCGTCAGAAGTCTCAGTACTTCTTCCTCTAGATGTTCCATTATGCCATTTTTGAGAGTATTCTACCATTTCTTAGATGGCCTTTTTAGCATCGACAGTTATCTTAGTTGGAACAGCACCTCTTGAGTTAAGAATCTGTCGTGTTGGAACATCCAACCCATTATAGAACAAAATTGCCTCCTGCATCTCAGTCAAATAGTGTTGAGGACACTTCATCAAGAGTTCTTTAAAGCGCTCTCATGCTTGATAAAGGGTTCCATCTGTTTCTTGCTGAAAGTTGTTGATTTCCTCTATTTTCTTCGCAGTTCGACTAGGTGGGCAATATTTGTTAAACATAGTTTTAAGATCTTCCCAAGTTTTGATCGAACTAGTTGGTTTGTTTCTTAGCCAACGACTTGCGGCTCCAGTTAAGGATATAGGAAAGACTCGAAGCATTAGTTGATCCTTAGTGATGTTAGGAACATGGAATAAGTCAACAATTTCGAGAACTTTTTCAATGTGTTCGTTCGCATCCTTATTATCCGAACCGCTAAACGTGTTTTCTTTAAGCTCCTTAAGAAATTGGCCTTTCAGTTCAAAACTATCTTTTTCCTCAATCTTAGGCCTAGCAACTCCCGATCCATAGTCCGTTCGGGTCTTGCTCATGTATTGCTCCATGGTTTCCGCCATTGCTTCTGCTTCTTCTTCCTTTGAGTATTCTTGGTTAGAAAATAAATTAAAATCAGGCAATCTCAATTCGTCAAGACTTAGTGACTTAAAGTGTCTCCTAGATGATCAAAATTCTCGTTCAGGTTCTTTGTAAGGTGTAAATAGTTTGTTTGTTGAACTCCTTGTCATGCACTACCTGAAACAAGGGATAAACAATCAGTAGGATTTGCTCTGAAGAAAAAAACAAATTTAGCACAAAAATCAAATAGGAATACCAAGATTTCTGTTTCTATTCCAGATGATTGATACGCCGTATCCAATGGGAATGGATACGCTGTATTAATCAGTTTGAATGAATACGCTATATTGGACATAAAGTTAGATACGTTGTATCCGATGGAAGTGGATACACCGTATTCAGCTATCGACCAAAACAGTGTATTAAGAAAAACAATTAAATACGCAAAAAACTAAACACACATATATACAAGCAAACAATTAAAGACAAATATACAAAATTTACAGAATATACAAGAATATACTCTAATCTAAATTACACTACTCCTAAGGGTTAGATCTAATCTAATGTTAAAACTAAAATATCAAATAAAAATCAAGATTAATTTTCTCCCCGGGGCAAACTGGCACTAAAAAATTGATGTGTCATTGTTTAATTTTTTGGTGTATAGTTTTGTTAATTATATTTTAAATTTAATATTGCCGACTAACCAAAAACCAACACTTTATCGGGCAGTGTACCCGGTCGGTAGTAGTTTCATGGTAAGTAGGGTGTCGAACACTTGAAGCGATGTTAAATCTATCAATTTATTAATATCTTGGTCATCTAATTTATGTTAATCCGTTTCTAGTCTAAACCTATGTTAAACCAATCTCAGTCCTAATCCTAATTCTAACGGGTAAAAATGAGGGTTTTCAGCCTGAGAGACTGGCACGGTTTGGTTAGTGACTACAATCAAATCAAGGCACTTTAACCCACACAGACAAATTAACAGAAGATAAAAGAGCGGTCGATCCAAATATAAGAAAACTGTATTAACCATTATTAATCCGATCAGAACGTTGGTCTGTTTATTAAGTGCAATAATTTCTTCTCTTGAGGCGGCATATCATTCTTAGACTTAGGCGTTACATCATCCTAAGACCTAGACACATTAATTCTGTCACAATTAAAGCATCCGCATAAAGCATCCTTATTTGCTGATTATAATCTATCTTAGGGATTAATGCAATGGTGATCTTGTTAAACCCAAGCTCATAGAGACTTTACCCACTTACCGCTTAACAGTAATTTATACACTAGTAGTCCACTTGTCCAACTATCCTAAGGAATCAGAACATTATTTGTTGAATTATCTAGGTTCACCTTCTAGTCAACACGTTCAATAAACAAAAGGCAGTTTTCGTTAACTAGTTAAGCCAGAAGCGTATCCTTAACATGATTTTAGAAGGACAATACTTGTGATCCTATGATTTTAGATGTATAAATTACTATATGGAGAGCTATCCAGACTCTAAATTACTTGGTCCGTATCACTAGATCCAGTTGAATGATAGGTCGCATACAAAAGCACGTAAACAAGTATAAATTGATAAACATAAACAAGCATTCAACAATAAATCAAGAAATCAAGATAAACAATACCAAACATTCAGATCTTCATAATAATGGCTAATACCCAAAGGTGTTAGCCTTCAAACGTCATAATAAATACAAAATCAATTATTTAGCCAAGGTAAACTAACCGAGTTAACGAATAATACCAAAAATTGAACGATTACTAAAGTATATGGAATTATACGTTGTCTCCAACGGAATTGATAGCGTTGCTCGACCTCTTCTGCTCTTTTTCACCTCTGAAAATCGAATTTTATGGTTTAGGTATTGAGAATATGATTTAGCACACTTAAAGCTTATTTTTGAGTTTTCTATTTATACTGTCTCGAAGTCGGTTCGATACGGCGTATCCAAGGGATTGGATACGGCGTATTGGGGTTTCTTGGAGTAGGGACCACGCTTGATATGTTCCAGAATATTCACATACTATATCTTGAATATGGCGTATTAAGCTTCTCTAGATACGATGTATTGAGCTTGTTTCCTTCATGGTCTTTGGTGAGTGCAGGCACGGATACACCGTATCTTCCTTGATGGATACGGCGTATTGGTAGTCAGAATAGTAATTCTTCAAAATATCTTCATTTAAGCTCTAGAATGCGTGCCTTTTGCTAATATTCACCAAGTATTCCATAATTACTGTAATTCTCAAATATAAACAATTAAGTAACAATTCTTTGCAATAATTATACAAAATAGGTTAAATACATAAGATAAATGATGCTATAAAATAGACGTTATTTGATGTCATCAGTGGGCGTTGTTGTTGATTCCATGGATCACGAGATGTGATGTACCCTATGGACCGACCGGTATTAGGGTGGTTGTTGTGAACTAAACGCCGTTGACTACGTCATGCTTTGGGGTTTAGCACCCTGAGGCAACACTTTGCTACCACTTACATGTTTTTAGCGTGTTGACATTCCCTTTTTTGATCCCCATGTAATGTTTGTTACCCCAATTAGCCGAGTCATGGGATTTCCTTGTCCGGTAGTAATCTGTGAACGCTGTTGGGCCTTAGCCATGTGTTCATGGTCCGAGGTTGGTCTCGGCCCGTCTTTATGTCTTCTGCGAACTGCTGGGCTTACTGGACCTATGTAGGCTTTGATGAAGTCCTTTGTCCGTGTTCCATGGATGCCCCTTTAGGCTCAGTCCAGGTTGGGAGACTTGGTCCAGACTCCGAGGTCCGGGTAAGTACCATACGTCATCACACATATTTAGAATAATAAATGCATTAAATAACCAACAAATATTTATTTTCTCAGTTGATGCGTACCTCATTTGATACCAACTGCGAGCACGAAAATAAAGCTAAATATCCTATTAATTATTATATGCGGTATCTCATACAATGTTTAATGGTGAATTAATATATATATATATATATATATATATATATATATATATATATATACATATATATATATACATATATATATACATATATATATACATATATATATAGATATATATATATATATATATATATATATATTCATCATTCAACATTGTATGGTTGTGGTTTCTTCTCATCCTTCGCATTTTAATTTTTCTTCTTATTTGATCATAACTCTTTTATGGAATATGTAGAGGGGTGAATACATTTCTGTTTAAAAACATTAGATCAGACACTACATAGCTCCCTACCGGTGGTTCTATAAATATATGGGGGCCGCCTAATTTATGAGAGCCGCCTCCAGCAGAGGAGTTTTGGACCAAATCTTTCGTATCAAATCACCAATCAAGTTTGACTCAATATGAGAAGTGTTGATTATAGATCTATGATAACTAATACATAATCTAACAATATAATCACATTCACAATATTTACTACAAAGAACTACACAGTCATACGGAACATGATATACACAACAATCCACACAATCAAGAGCACAATGTAAATGAAAAAGTAAAGTGATAAATGTAAAGAGATAAGTAAAGCGAAAGGTAAAGGGAAATGCAAACCGAAAGAGATGATTTATAATGGTTCGGTCATGAAGCTGCACTTTACCCTACTCCACTCCTTGAGTATCCAACTCGAGAGTTACTTCACTAATCAACAAGCTCCCTTTAGGCGGAGAAAACCATTACACGTCGCTTATACCAATTTCTGACACTAAAATGTCGAGTCCTTCTTCGGGTACAACCAAACCCGTTATGTTTTATGGCCTAACATAACAAACCTTGTGTTTTATGGCCTAAACACATAAACCGTGTTGCTTATATTATTTTCTGACACTAAGCTAAATGTCGAGTCCTAATCTTAGCTAGAACCAATCTAGCACTTCACCAATGTATTTTGAGGCCTAAAATACTAATTAACCGACACACAAACACTACTTTCGGATTTATGCACAATCCAAATCTACACAAATACACAAGAATTACAATATAGAAATCGAATCTACTCTATGACATACAAGTGATCAAATGTAATCACTTTTATGTAACCCAATCTACTACATGATATACAAGTAATCAAGGATGATCACTTCCATGTAGATACATCCTATACTTCACTACATACCCTTTAGTATTAGTGGAACTAACATAGAGTGTAACCATGATCCATGCCTTATGCTAGAATCATGATCAAATATAAAGAAAGAAAACTCTATGTATATGTGAGTTGGTACCTTGTGTTTTCATCAAAGAGGAGGGGGAAGAAAACATTGGCCTTTTATAGGAGAGCCTTAACTTGGATAAGTCTCTTTTGTCTAATAGATAAAAGGGTGTTTGGACAAAAGCGTGCCTCAACTAGTTTTCCTCTATCTTCTAGAAGCTTAATTCAAATTTGAAATAACTAGTTTCCCTCCATCTTCAAAAAGCTTTGATTGGGCCTTAATGGTCCTTAATGGGCCAGCCCTTTTGCTTGGCTCGATCCAACTAGTAAAGCCCATATGAGTAAGAGTCTTAGAATGTCAAGATCAAGTTGATAAATGTATACTTGTGGTGGATAAGGATGGTGAGATATATATGAGTTGTAGTGGATAGGGATGGTGAGATATCTGTTAGTTGAAGTATACATCTACGAGTATCTTATGAACTTTACGTTATATTTTACAAGTTACATGTTTGTCGTCACCAAAACATAAAGAGAATGTATATATTAAATATCGTAATATTTGCACTAACAAAATGAAATGAAATAACATATAATTAATTACAACTCTCGTAAAAAATTTGTCCGGCCACTTAAATTGCTAAACACAAAGGACAAGATATTTCTGATTTCTCAACTACAATATAACTATATAAGTTATAAAAAAAACTTTCTACGGTAATAGCCAAAATATAATTTAGGACTCTTCCTTTTGATTTTCATCAAAAGATGAAATATTCCAATTCGAGTTAGTTTGATTTCATTGTACAAGGCAGGCCGTGAGACACGCATTCTTCATTAGATAGATTTTTGTCTTACTCATATGTCTAGAATTATATATATATACTATATTTGAGTTGAAACGCTGCCGTTTTTGGCAGCGTGCTACAGTACCCCGGCGTGCTACAGT